>JBBPBS010000007.1:14064846-14078160 GCA_037974835.1 Cicer judaicum
ACAAAACTTGAGTCTTCCCCATCACAATCTCAAACTCCACCCCCTCCACTTAAAGATCACAAAGTAATTAGAGCTGGACCTCCAACCCCACCCCCACCCCCTCCCTCTCCTCCCAAGAAGGAACTACATGTTGAAGCTGGACCTCCTCCTACTTCTCCCATTCCATCTCCTATGAATGAACAGCCACATGTAAGAGGTGGACTTTCTCCTCCTCCACCACCTCTAAAAGCGGAGCAACCTGCTATGTTTAAGCCCCCACCACCTCCACCACCACCTCCTCATTCAAGGGAAGTTGCTAGTCCTACTATAGCACCACCAGCACCGCCTCCACCTCCCTCTGGCAACCCTAATCCTTCATTGAAAAAGTCTCCACCTGCTCCACCACCTCCAATTCCTTTTGGTAAAGAAGGTCTAAAACCAGGCAGTGCTTTTCCCATGTCTCTTTCTGTCGGAAGTGATGGAAATAATGTCTCGGGCACTACAGGACCTCAATCTAGTTCAGCAACAGGACCAAAGGGACGAGGTCTATCACGTATGGTTGGGTCAAAGAATAACTCCAAAAAGTTGAAGCCGTTGCATTGGATGAAATTATCTAGAGCAGTGCAAGGAAGTTTGTGGGACGAGACACAAAAATCTAGTGAAGCTTCCAAGTAATGCTGATTGACTGTAGTGTTCCATTTTTTAGGACTAATTGAGATGGCACTTCTAATATTTTAGTGTATCACCTCCCTCTGTATTTTCTTAATGTAGAGCCCCAGAGATTGATATGTCAGAGCTCGAGAGTCTCTTCTCAGCAGCAGCCCCAAGTTCAAACACTGCCAAGAAGTCAAATGTCCAAAGCTCAGTTAGGCCTAAATCTGAGAAAGTGCAACTGGTAATTTAGCTTCTGTAGTTCGTAGCAGCATAGAGATTTTTTTGAGGATATTTACATGTTGTTTATATCTGAATATGATAGGGAAAATCTAGAAAAGTAATTAGCAGTAACTATATCTATTAATTAGTATAGTTCCTCGTAATTATAACCAATGGTTAGTTATTCTTTTATGCCAGCCCCATATAACCCTAACTGAGTAAGTTGTGTCATCTGTCAGTTTGCCGATGATGGAAGCTTTTACAGATGACAAAGTATCAAAATTGTTGTGTACAAATTTAGTTTAGAAAGTTTAAGGATGATTCTGCTATATAACCAACACATCTTGAAAGTAGTTGTGTCTTTAGATTTTCTTCCCTTGTTCATATTACGGAACTATTAGAGCTCACTTGTATAGTCAAGTGTGTGAACTAATAATTGTTTATAAGTATGGAAAAATAGATCTATTTATCATTTTCTAATTGATATACATTTTAAGGCCATGCCATCAGAGTGGTATTATCATATTCTTTATTTTGATAGACTTTTATTATCACTCCTTGCAGGTTGAGCATAGGCGAGCATATAATTGTGAAATCATGCTTTCAAAAGTGAAGGTGCCATTGCATGATTTAATGGTGAGTTTGATATTAGATTTATTAATAAGCAAGCCTTTTTTTTGTATAAAAAAATATAGGGTGCTATTTTTTTTGTTGAAGAAATATTGAGTGCTAATTAATAGGAAAACTATCCTTTAATTGGAACCTGGTACTGGAAAACCTGTAACTTGTCATTTTCAGTTTTGTTTGGCCAAAATCAAGATTTTAATATGATAGCTTGTTCTCCCACCTCCTATGTTCTCAAAAGCCTCCAAAATACACCTCAGGATTGACCAATCTGGAGAGCATTGGGGATGGGAGAAGAAACTCTTTTTTAATATTACAATGTAATTTATTTCTGACAAACTGAGAAACTGCTATAGCAGATTGTGGGCCTGTTTGTTTTTATATTTTTCATACTGTGTAATTTATTTCTTACAAAAAGTGGATTTTAAAAATTAAAATACATCTCTAAAAATTATAACAATTAGTTTTGTTGGGAAAACATAAATATTAAAGACTGATTTAGTTAAACACTTTCTTCAACAGGTGAAAATAGTAACTACTAAAAACAACTAAACAAAAGAGAGTTTGTAGCCTTTGTCTCTAGTCTCTACAATTGATTTTTAACCTCAAATTTTTTATTTAACCCACTTTCACATGAATGTATCCAAACATAAATTGATTTTTGTTAAAAATAGATTAATATAAAGTGATTTACATAAATATGAGTTAAACAATAAATTTGAGGCTAAAAATCAATTATGGAGGTAAAAACAATTATGTTCGAGGACACACAAACATGTCAAAACTAATTATTTACTTATGGAATCACTTTTTTCGCAACCAAAGTTGAACTTTGCTTTTAAGAAATTATTAAAGATTTGTTTAACCCTGTTATGATTGAAGGTATGACAGTGTTACTCTTTTCTTTGAAGTTATGTTGAAGTCCATAACAATAGTCCGGGACTTATGATGCCCATTTCCATTTCCATTTTCTTTTCTAGTATTGTTCATGAAGTGGAATCATCTAGTTGACTTGATAAGTTCTAATATGAGTTTTATTGATAATAATGGCTTCCCTAAAAAATTCACAGAGCTCAGTGTTAGCACTAGAAGAGTCAGCGCTTGATATTGATCAGGTTGAGAACCTCATAAAGTTTTGTCCTACGAAGGAGGAGATGGAAATAGTCAAGGTTAGTAGATAATGATGGTTAACAACTCTGGTCTCTTCAAGTACCTTAACATGATGAGTCTCGTCTTTCTTACAATTTTTTATTTATTTATTTATCATGGCACAGAATTATAACGGGGAAAAGGATAAATTAGGGAGATGCGAACAGGTATGCAAGGTTTTATGGTTTTCGGAATAGGTCTTTTAGATCTCTTCTTCCAGATCACTAGACGTATGAATATTTGAATTTGAGCATTTGTTAAATATCTTCAATGGTGGAGACTGCATTTCTTCTATCTCTGACATGGACATGAATTTAACTGTATAATTTTTTCCTCACAGTTCTTCATGGAATTGATGAAAGTACCACGGGTAGAATCTAAGCTCAAAGTCTTTTTATTCAAGATTCAATTCCACTCTCAGGTATAAAGATTTCCATTTACCAGCGACCTCAGTAGGGAAAAATGGATTTAAATTGATTTCCATTTTGACCTTTCTAATATATATGTGTAGGTTTCCGATCTTAGAAATAGCCTAAATGTTGTGAACGCTGCTGCAGAAGAGGCATGATATCTTCCTTCTACTGAAACAGAATTTTGGCAATTTCATTTCTTTCTTTTTTTAGTGAAAAATTGCATTTTCATTCTGCGAATCTGCGATGATAATATTTTTCTTTTTCAGATCAGGAATTCTGTCAAATTAAAGAGAATAATGCAAACAATACTTACTCTAGGAAATGCTTTGAATCAAGGAACTGCCAGGGGTATGTCGAGACAAATGTATATAGAAGTAGATAGATACAACATGAATTGCAATAGAAAAGAAAAGTTTTAGATTTTAAACATTGCCTGTGATTTTTAGCTTTCATGCCTGGTACTGCTATCATTAGAGTCCTTTCTTATCTTTTTACAGTGTTCGATCATGTATGTGCTGATAAACCCATCACATTATTTTAGTTTCCTTTTACATTTGCCTCTTTGTTTTTTCCTACTTACCATGTTGTAGCAGTCTGTAGCGTTGTGTACTATTATTTTTCTTGTGGGTTGTTATGTAGCAAATTTTTAAAAAGTAAACGTACTTTTACATTATTTAAATAAAAAATGTAGACTGCAAAAACCAGATGGTGATGAATGAGTTCAGTTCAAACCATGGTTTTCTTTCTAAATGTGGGTTCTGAAAACTTAATAATTCACATTTTACATCATTTTTTCGTATTATAGTATTAGGATTTAGCTTAAATTATTGTCAACTTGTTGTTTATTTCCTATTAAAATTTTCATGTGTTTTCTGTAACCGGTTCTTGTTGTACCACATTTCCTTAAAAAAAAATTTGAGTTCAGTCTGATAATTGAGATATGCTTATATTATCCAATCTCTATTTAGGTTCTGCTATTGGATTTAGATTAGATAGCCTTCTTAAACTCACTGAGACACGTGCAAGGAACAACAAAATGACTCTCATGCATTATCTTTGTAAGGTACATGTTGCTATTTATTTACTTCTTGTTTTTCTTCTTCTATTTTTTAGTAATTAGTATTAGTTTCTTCTGTGTTATGTTGTCAATTCTGATATTAAGTTGAAGTAATATTTTGGATTATGTTTTTTGTACTTGTACTTGAAGAATTTGTATCTTTAATGCATCAATTTAATACTATGCTTGCACATAGGTGTTAGATGACAAATTACCAGAAGTTTTAGACTTCTCTAAAGATATTGCTAACCTAGAACCAGCGGCGAAGGTTGTGAACTTCTCCAAATGTCATCTATTCATTGTGTTGATAACCATTGTAAATTTACAATACTGACTGAACTAATTTAATCCAGATCCAATTGAAGTTTCTGGCAGAGGAGATGCAAGCAATAAACAAAGGGTTAGAGAAAGTTGTACAAGAGTTATCCACTTCTGAAAATGATGGTCCTATATCAGAAACATTCCGCAAGGTATAGGCATCATCCATTCCCCTCTTTTACCAAACTGTTCCAAGTTTGAAATTGTTTTTTCGATAACTCATTTTTTTTTGCTTTTTCTTAAAATTTCCCTTGTTCATTTCACTTCTTTCAAGTTCCAGATTTACACAAAAATATATATAAATTATACCAATGATTATTTGTGAATATTTTATATACGAAAACAAATTGGAGCCAATTGGGTTTGCAATCATGTTTTGTGGTCATCAACAATTTAGTTTTTGGTCCTCGCTCTGTAGAGGCAGACATTGAGGCTTGCCTGTGGATGTTCTAATATGAGATTTTGCATGTTCTCACTTTAAGATAATGAGGGAAATGTTAAAAATGTGCATGTTGGCAAAAAGTTTATCTGATTTCATATAACTGAATTTATGCACTATCAGTCTTTAACTTCTCTTTTCCCTTCAGAAATTGAAATGTTTCCTCTGTTCTGCTGAAGCTGAAGTCCGCTCATTGGCTTCAATATATTCTGGTGTGGTAAGTCCTCTATGATATATTTAGAGCTTTTAAAACCATATAAATGTTAGGCTTTGCTTAGAGTCTATATTTACAGGGCAGGAACGTGGATGTATTGATTCTTTATTTTGGTGAAGATCCATCTCGCTGTACATTTGAGCAAGGTTCGTGACTGTTTACACTTGAGATATAATATTCATTTTTGGTAGCTGATTAAGTGAGCACTGTCTTCTTAGTTTATGGTAATGATACTCTTTCTTTTTTTTTTTTTTTTTAACATATGCTTATGACACTCTTAGGTCTGTACATCACTAAAATTAATCCCACTAGATAAAAAAGGCTTTGGTTGTTGCCGTTATTAAAAAAGTTTTATTCTGCAAGTTGGGGCATGAGTTTTTTACTTGTACTTGGTTGCATATATATGAATTTTTAAAATTTCAATGTCAAAATTTGTCTATTTGTAACTTCCCGACTATATATGTTGGCTATTTTGAAATGATACAATTTAGTTTCATTTTGTATGTATGATATCCTAAAATTGCATGAAATTGGATTTGTGATGCTATAAAACTAATCTTCTTCCTGGACGTCAAGTTCTATAGTAAGGTTTCTTTCTCTGATTCCATGTTGAAGCATGGAAATGGTCAAGTGCATTTTTTCCTATCTTCCATTTGCTGTTCAGTTGGGGAGCAAACATGAATAATCTCTCTACCCGTAGTTCTTAATTAATACAACTAATGTTATTATTTCGAATTTGTTGCAGTTGTCACAACTTTGCTCAACTTCACCCGAATGTTCAACAAAGCCCATGAAGAAAACCGCAAGCAGCTAGAGCTTGAAATGAAGAAAACAGCAGAAAGTGAGAAAAAGAAATGTGAATCAGAAAGGATATTACCAACAGCAATCCGGACTGGCAATGTCAAATAGGTAATAATTAGAAGACACTAGCTTTGAGAGTCGGTATATATTCTAGCACGACTAGGAATTTGACCAGACAAAAATGGTTCTGGTGTTTGGTTTTTTGGAGGGGCATGTATAAGTGGCACATATAGTCGTGTTGGCATTGAGAAATGAAGATCTGCATTACACTGCAAAGCTGAGGTAACTCTTTGAACCCAAAGTTTTTTCACTTTGGTTGTACTTTCTTCTTCTTTTCATCTCCTATCTTACACTTGTGTTATTCTATTTGATAATTGTGAGTATAACAGATAGTGGAGTTTGCATGAGTTTTGTTATCTGCCAACAGACTTGTATATAACTACTCTCTCTACTCAGAAACTGTATGATTGTCCGTATATATCCAAGATACCACGGCATTCGTTGTTACTTTCTCTATCCCCCTCTGCCCCTCAGTCTTGGGTGTCTCTGGTAGCAACAATAATTTCACAGTAGTGCAAAAAGCTTGGATAGTTGAATGTCTTATTGTGTAGCATATTTATTTTTAAATTCAGAATTTCTGATTGATAAAAGTGTCTCATTTTAATTAGAGAATTTTTCTTTAAATAATATTGATACAAAATGATATGTAGTGTTAAGTTTTGCTATAAGGTTAAAATCTACGAGTGGACTAATTAATTATGAGAATAATTATATCATTATAAATATCATCAAATCTGCACAATTAATAATGATTATAAAAACTGCTAATTCCATTGATATTCCCCCTTAAATTTATGCTAGCGAGTTTATAAGCATCAATTGCTCATTAGAAAATTATGTCGTTTACGTGTGAAAGATTTGGTGAGGACATCAACCAATTGAATCAATGTTGAGACATGAGGCAATAATAATAATTTCAATCATAGAGTTCGCTAATTGAATGACAATAGTCTTTTATGTGTTTCATTCTTTCATGGTATATTGGATTTGTTGTAATTTGTATGGTAATTGTATTATCAACATGCAATGAAGTTGGTTTTGTTTGTGAAAAACTAAGTTCTGAAGGAATACGGTGAAACCAAATGATCTCTAAGCATGATATGGATCGATATTCTGTTTCAATAGAGAGTTGAGATATATAATCTTGGTTTTTGCACTTCCAAGAGATAAGGGCATCACCTAAAAATATGGACCAACCGGTGGTAGATTTTCTTGTGTTTGAGCAACCACTCAACTAGGATCATTGTGAACTTGAAGTTGTATTGTTGCACCGTTAGAGAATAAAAGATTGTGACTGAGAGTATCCAATAAGTACTTGATGATTCAGGTGTAAAAAATGCACATGTTTGGGATTTTACATAAATCTAGTCACTATGTGGACATCAAAAGAGATATCAAGCATTGTAATGGTAAGATAGATTAGACTATCAACTAACTTCAAATATAAAATGGAATATGTAAGGAGTTTGCATTTATCCTGTCTTAAATTGACATTAACTTTCATAGGAGTGTCGACAACACCAGTGTTGTTAAGACCAGTTAGATGAATTAAATCTTGAATATATTTGTGTTTAATAATAAAGATATCTTTTTGTTGAAAGAGTACTTCTAAGTCTAAAAAGTAAGTGAATTGCCTATTATATTTCATGTGGAATGCAACAATTGTTGAATTATATTGATTGTCTTTTGATCTGAATCGGTGATGACAATGTCATCCACATAAGAAAGAAGTATCACAATTTCTTTTTATGTTTGTTGTGTAAATAGAGATAGATCATAATTTCTTTGGACGAAGGAAGAGTCAAGAAGTGTTGTTTTAAAATTCTGAAACAACACTCTTAGTGCTTGTTTTAACCCATACAACGAATATTTTAGTTTGCAAATATTATTATGTAAAGTAGAGATTATACCTATCGAAAGTTTGATGTAAACTTCCTCCTTGAGGTTACCATGAAGAAAAATGTTCTTGACATCTAGTTGGTGTATCTGACAAGATTTAGATGCGACAATGGTTAGAATAGTGTGCATTGTAGTCATTTTAGCCACATGTGCAAATGTCTCATCATAATCGATTTTAAATTCTTGTTTATTTTCAACACCCACTAACCAAGCCTTGTAGCGATCTATGAATCCATCTAAATGAAATTTTATAATGAATACAAATTTACTGCCAAGAGATTTAACATATGAGGGACAAGGAACAACATCCAATGTTTTATTCTCCTTTAGTGTTAGAAATTCATCCTCTATAGCATCTTATCAATATTTATGCTCCATAATTTTTTTATATGAGAAAGGGATAGAAACAAAAACTAAAGTTGTTGTCAAAGATAAAGGTGAAGATGAATCATACTTTTTCGAAGAATTACGAGTGCGAGTAATGTGACATAAAGCTGCTAATTCTTGTTGAAGTATTGGATCATCAACCATAGAAAGGATCACGAAGGGGATGAGGAGATTTTGGACGTATTTGGTACATCAAAAAGGGCTTAGTTGTCGATTCTCTTTTAAAATTGTTAGAAAACAAAGGCAAAATATATGTGAATGTAGGAGAATCAGTATGTTGGTTAGTTGAAAAATATACGCATCCTTTTGAAAAATAACATTTATAGAAACTAGAATATTATTGAGAATATAATATAGCATATAAAACATTTTTGGTAGTTTAAATAATTAAGAAAAACACATTTAACAAATTGAGTTGTGAGCTTGTTGCGTTCTTGGGATTGAAGAGTGGACATAACAGACACAACTAAAGGTACAAAGGTTGATATAAAAGGGTTGTTGTCCATATAGTCTTAAAAAGGGGAATCATTATTTAAGGTTTGAGAGGGCAACCAATTAATAAGATGGAAAGAGGTCGAGAAAGTTTCACACCAGAATCAAGAGGGTACAAAAGAGTCCAACACGAGAGTACGAACAATATCAAAGAGATGACAATTTTTTCTTTATGGTCTCCTAATTTGTTATGGTGTAAAAGGGCATGAACTTTGTGATAGTATTATATGTTTGCAAGGACTCCTAAAATAAAGATGATATATATTCCTTTCATTTTCAGAATGCAAAATTTTAATTGTAGATGAAAATTAAGTCTAAACATAGGCATGAACAATTTTAAATGTAGAAAATGCTTCATCTTTACAGTGCAAAAAGTAAATTCATGTAAAGTGACTATAGTCATTAATAAAAGTGATAAAATACTTATAACGAACACGAGATATGACATGTACTATTCCCTATAAATCACTATGGATCATTTCAAAAGGTTGATTCACATTTGTTTGATGGATTGAAAATGATATAAGTTTACTTTTACCAAGTTTACAATAAATGCAATCAAATTGAACAACACTAAGAGATGGAGATTTTTTATTGCCAAGAATTGTAAATTTTATCAAGTCATGAAGTACAGTAGAGTTTGGATGATCAAGACGTTTATGCTATGTTTGGAAATCAATAGTTAAAAAATTACAAGAATAAAAGGCATAAAAGAACATAAGGACAACAATGAATAAAGAGGGAAAAGACGTCCAACTTTAGGCCCCGTCACGATCAACTTCCTAGATTGTTGATCTTGCACAAGACAATCGGCTTGTGAGAATTCAACTCTACAATCATTGTTAACTAATTGACCAATTGGAGGTTATCAAAGTAACTTGTAACATTTGTAAGAATAGCAACATTGTTAGTCATAAGATTATATGCCCCAAAGTCAAAATTACCAAAGAGAGTATGGGGAATAAACGTTACCTGAAAGACCAAAAGTAGAAAAAACTGAAATGATCATTTGTTGAACCATTTCAAGGTTAAGGCTGGAACGGTGGAATCCGAATGCTGGTTCACAGGTACAAAAGTTGTAAAAGTACCAATAGAGACAATGAAGGTTGTTGAAGTTTTCTTTGGTGGTTTGGTTGGACATTCTTTTATGATATAACCCTCATTTTTGTAATAATTGTAGAACTTTTTATGACAGTTGAAAGCGAAATGCCCATGTCCTTTACAGTAGAAATATTGGACAATATTCATGTCTCGCCCACGAAGTTGACCTTGTACTGCATATGTCATAAGGAGATAATCAACCTTTTTGTTGTTTCATGGTTGTCTAAGTGGAAAAATGTTGTTCCTTACGAAACAACTCATTGAAACAAGTATCCAAAGATGGATCAGTAGCTCGGTTCATGAGATTGGACCTTAGTTCCTCCAAATCAGATCTCAATTTCATTAAAAATTTATCACATTTGGTAGTGTCTTGAACTTTTTGCACAATAATTTACCCTTTACTTGATATATCTTTAAAAATAATGACAGTATATTCAGCCCAAAGATTCATAAAATAAAAGTAAAACTCGTAATGGATAGACTTTCAAATTGTAACTTCGTGCTCAAGTTGGAATCGTTGATCAACATCGTTTTGGTCTTCAAAAAGTCCCACATCTTTGCTGCCGTAGCGAAAGGTCGAAAATTGAGAACAATATATTAGGAACAACATAACTTATGATCCATGTCATGACTTGTGCATCTTTGACTTCCCATTTGGCATATGCATCATTTTGTGCCTTCTAATGGGCATAATCGATTCAATCGACATGATCCAAAAACTCTTTTCCTTTAATAAAAATCTGGAGTTGAAACATCCATGTGGAGTAATTCTTTCCATTAAGACAAAAAAGATATCATTCTTGTCGGTGAACATGATGCCGAGAGAAACAAATGCAGAGAACTTAGGAAATGACAATGGTAAAACAAAGAACACAAAAATAACAAGGAAACTATGATCGAAGTCAGCAAGAAATTATGATCGACCTCAGCGAGAAACTAAGATTTCAAGAAAAAATAGTGTAGAAACAACAAGGAAGCTATGATCGACGTCGACACGGTACTATGATTTAAAGAAAAAAAACCAAAGGAACTCAATGTTTGATCGCAGAAAAACATAGAAATCTGCTTTTGTTAGCAACCTAGTTTGATATCATGTTAAACTCATAATTTATAATTGATAAAAATGTGCTCTTAAGTCTTGTATAACGATTAATCAACAATTAAACTAATTATATATAAAAATAATTACATAATTACAAATATTGTATATATTTAATAATTATAAAAACCTTCAATTTCATCTACATATCATCTGGATATCTTTTTGTTTTTACATGATATTTGAAGATCTTCTTAGGTGCCAAAAAGCACGAAATATCTTGCTGTGTATTATTTAATAGTGCATCGTAGAATAAAAAAGTTGGCAGTTGGATTGTTCGAAGATCTTAGAGCATCTCCAATATATTGTCTCCTATGATTTTTTAAATAGTTTCACATGCAACATCAATTTTTAGCAAAACTTCATAATTTTACTCCGATACTAAGTTTCTTAAAGTGATCCCTTAATTGGTCCCATGTCACACGTTAATATTTTAAATACTTGCACTTCAATTTTTTCCAACTAAAAAAGTAAATGAATTCAAACAAAGTAGTATGTTTTTCTATTAGTTGCCTTCTCCCAAAAAAAAATATTTATATTCATTGGACCAACACCTAGAAGTCTCTATAAAAAAAAAACCTATAAGTCACTGCTAGATTTTTAGTAGGCCATGTCATTAAAGTGAAAACTCTCTCACAATCAACCAACGTCAATTTTTTTCTATTTAACTTTTGAAATTGATTATTACAACGTATGTAATATTTTGAACATTACAAAAAGTAAACTCATACTAAAATTGTTTATCTTAATTTCATAATTCGAAAAAACATACAATTTGATTCAAATTGGATATCGATCGTTCCCAATGCCGGCCGATTCGCCGTCATCGATATATAATCAACAGATTATGAAATAGTTAGTGTATTTTAAGAAAATATCCCAACTAATGATGTAGAGAAGAGGTTGTGGCCTTGTGGGTGTTCCCAAAAGTTGTTGTTTTTTCTATTAGGAAAGATGATAGTGTTCGCGATTAATAACAAACAAAGGTTGCAATAAGCACGGAAGTAGGAGATTAAAACATGTAACAAAGGTAGACAGGAAAATAGATCATCTACATCTTACCAACGACTTCGTGTAGTGTTTGACAAAAGTTGCAAAATATAGTTACTATGTTTTATGAGGTTTATCACGCCGGGGGTCAATTTTTACTTGTTTTTTTGACGATAAATACTTCTATAAAAATAAATAATTAAAAATGGGTGAAATAAAATTAGTGTATTCAGTTTTAAATTTTTTTAAATTTTATTATAGTGTAGCATATAAAATTAAATTACAATGATTTTTTTTACAAGAACATAAATAAAATACTGATAAAAATATACCTTTAATTCTTTAATTTTAATTCAATTTTTGTTTAAGTCATTTGAATTTTTTTTCTTCATGATTTTGTCATTTAAGTTACATTACACAATTTATCTTTAAAATATATTAAATTATGCAGTTATATAAACTTAAATATTTTTCTCTAATTATTGTCATATAAGATTTAATCGAAATAATACAATAAGTTGATATTTAGACTATTTTACATATAAAAAAAATTAAAGACATTGATTATATAAATATACATTTGTTATCTTATTTTTAAGACTATACATTTATTTAAATTATTGTAGAGAACACAATAAAGTAGACTCCAATATTTTATTCTATTATATCAATTATTCTTATTTTGTTCCCTTCTAATTTAGGAGAAATGAGATGGAATTCTTTTAAAATATTTATCATACTATATCTAAGTAATCGAGTGAACGATATCTTATATCTTTTGTATGTATGTGAGTTGTTTGTCCCATCTCAAATTGAAATAAATAAATACAAATTAAAAATATTTAAAAATAAATTATATTTAATAAATTTTCTCTCTTCTACGATTAAATAAAGAGATAAAAATTTCAAAAAAAAAAAAAATTCTTCTATGAACTTCTTTTAAATTTTTTTATTAATTTAACAATTGAATCATTAAAGTTCAATATCTATTTTTAAGTGGAATAATAAATATGACTAGAATCACACGTAAGTAATACATGAAGTAACCGGTTCAACTCGGTTTACACAATACAAATATATGAAACGAAAAAGAAAAGAAAAAAAAAAATACCATGTCTGCGTTTTAAACCCATATCCCACCGTTTCAGTCGATAGTGACTCCCTTTTTCCGCGCCTGAACTGCCGCATCGTCGTCCGCACCTCCCTCGCCGCCGTGTCCAAACCACCGGTACATCTCTTCATTCCTTCAAGTCTACCACTTCAATCTGCGTCTCCCTTTTCTGTGTTGTGTGGTTTCTACCATTTTATGCCGTTAGGATTGATTGATTTCAATTTTTCTTGAATCATGGTTTCTAAGTATATATAGGAATGTTTAATTTGTCTAGGGCACAAAAAATCTCAAAGCTTTTTTTTTTTTTT
>JBBPBS010000007.1:14078271-14106596 GCA_037974835.1 Cicer judaicum
TTTTTTTTTGAAATGGCTTTGTAATTGTTATCGGTTGTTTTTATTTTCCAGTTGTTGTGGTTTGTGTAGTAGTCTCTTCATTTCTGGATGTTGCTTCTTCCTGATTTGGTTTTGCTTGATGGCAGTGATACAGATGAGTGTTGTGACAGATTCTCCTGTACATTCTTCTGGCAGTGATGATTTCATTGCATATCTCGATGAAGCACTAGATGCAAGTTCACCCAACTCATCGCCGGACGAAGAAGCTGGAAGCCAAGATGAGTTTGAGGATGTCAGGTGCTTTCCATCACCCGTTTCATATTACATGGGTCATGTAGTATTAGTTAAGATGTTGTTAGGTGTGATTTTACAAAGTTATTGAAATTTGTTAGGTGTGACATATTCATATATCAGGTTCAGATTTGTTCGTGGATTGGACATTGTTTAGATACAGAGTAAGTAGTGTGATGCTTACTCACATGGATTTATGTAAAAAAATTGTTTATGATAGAGTGCAAACGGTATTAGTACTAGATTGATCAATGTAGCAGACCCTATTCAATACCAAAAAAAGTTGATTGTTGATGTGGATGTTGTGTTTGGATAGAGATATGATGTGCGATATATCATTATTGTGTTGTTTGATCCATTTAGGGGATCTCACTTAGTGCGACAAAATTTGTTTGTTGTTGTAGGGTTTGTGTTGGTTCCAAATTTTATTATAGTTTAGTAAGCTGCTCACTAGCTACTTTCAACTTGTTTTAAAGTGATTTCTTTTCTTTCTCATTAATCATTATCAAGAATTGACAGGTTTTATGTTTTAGGAATTAGGATTGATTCTTGTTTCCAAAAAATCATGAAAGATCGCAGTGCAAGGTTTTAACTTCCCATTACATTTAGGACATTGCTTTACTACAGATAAGATATGAAAGATCCTCAGTGTTGTGTGTGGGACTAAATTTTGGGGGTAAAGAGCTACTAACAAAATAAGTTCACTGTGGTAGAGGTAAGAATGTTACATTGGATGAATGATCAATGAAGATAAGACCCAGAAAAATATTATTGAAGAGAAAGTTGCCCTTACTTCCATTGAATAAAAAACAGTAGTATCTAAAGCGGTTTTGGGATATGTTAAGAAAACCTCTAGAAGCATCAATAAGAGACATTTTGTAGAAGGGTGCAATAGTTTAACACTAAAAGGAGACTAAAGGAAAAAATAGGCCAAACAACTGAAAGGCATCCAGACTCAAATGACCTAGTTTTAGACATGGTCCATGATATAACATTTTTGTATTGGTTGATCCATGTAGCTGACTCCAACCTATTGCGAAAATGCTTTAATTATTGTTGTTTTTATTGAATTGTGAACCAATTAGCATAAAGCTATGGGAGAGATGGGTTGTATGGTTCCAGTTTTTTGTGTCTAAGAGACAATTATGCATTCTTCGATTTTTTATCCTCTTGTTTCTTGTTTTTGATCAAATTTTACTGTGCTTACACTTTAATTTACGAATCAAAGCAGAACTAAAAGATGTAAGTTTGAAAGCACTGAAGAAACTGAAGGGTCTACTTCAGAAGTAATCATCGAACAAAAATCAGGTAATTTTGATTGTTTTAGTTGTTTCTTTCATTATCTTTGCCATCCCACCACCTGTACGTAAATTTAAAAAATATATTCATAAACAGCTTTTAGAGCAAGTAAACCAAACTAATTTTTAAGAATGAATTTGATAATGTCTGTTCTGTTAGTTTAATTGTATATAATGCTCTCTTGAACTATTTCACTGGTACAGCCTAAGATTGTTAGACGGGCATTATTAATGCAGTTGGCAATTTTCTTTACCCGAACCATTTCCCCCCTCCCTTAACGAAGAAACCATATTGATTGTTTATTAACTGATGTTATCAGCTCTTATAGAGTAATGAACTAATGATGCATACACTGATACACAACTAGATACACAACTAAATGTTGTATCCTTTGGACTACCTTTTTTATGGGCCACTGGATTGCAACCAGACCTTATTTAAATTTATTTGTTAGGGCTTAGGTTCTGCACAACTTTCACATCTTTGCGATAATATGATTGCAAATCTCATATCTTCATCATTTTGCTTTGAAAGTTTGTAACAGCATCTCTCTTTCAGTTGATGCAAAGTCATCCGTGATGGTAGATGTATGTACACATCCTGGCTCATTTGGAGACATGTGTATACGTTGTGGGCAAAAGTTGGATGGGGAATCAGGTGTGACATTTGGGTACATACACAAGGTATACATTGTTTCTGATTATTATTTTCTGGAGTTAATAATTTAGATTTGGATAGTTGTTGCTGCCAAATGTTGCTTTTTTCAAATGACTGTTAGATCGGTTGAGTGGTCGTTATCAATTATGACCAACAAGGTTTGTGGCAAGCATATAGTACCACCCATTTCAGATATATGTCGATCTATTGTGCTAGGGTCCTAACATATAAGTATACAGCCGAATGGCTTCTATGCACTGCCCAGGTTTGACGATGTGAGGATTCTCTGGGTTTTATACGCATCATAATATATCCTCTATTCTTTTGCATGTAAATTGTGAGTTCATTCTCATGATTTGGTTAGCATGATGGTTGGGCTAGTAGTGGTAGCATGTACGTACAATCCAGTTAATCTACGTAGTTAGCCTAGCAGTAGGTTATTAAATATAATGGGAAATTTTGTTTTTACAGGGACTGAGACTTCACGATGAGGAAATTTCTAGACTGCGCGATACAGACATGAAGAAATTTTTATTTAATAAAAAGCTTTACTTGGTTCTTGACCTTGATCATACACTGCTAAATACTACTCTCCTTGCTCATTTGAGCTCAGAAGAGTTGCATTTACTTAACGAGACAGATTCTCTTGAAGGTATATGCCGACCAATGTGCTTTTTCTTTTGTTAATTGACGTCATTATTTTATATTTGAGTTTTTCTTAATGCATTTTCTAATCTCCGTTATACCAATTCATCTATCTTGCTGAGACCCATATTCAGCATAAATGCTAGACATGTTCTATTTCTGCTGTGTTGTCATTAGATCATCTGTTGGTGAAATGTTGGCATTATACATACCCCTTTCTTAGTTTGAGAAAAATAAGCTTGTTCTAACACTAGATTTTTTAAGATACAATGAGAAAAATAATATATAATGTTTAAAAATACTTAAATACAACACATTTTTTAAGATAGCATTACTGATACAATGTGAAATAAAATATAATGGTTTCATTCAGAGATCAGTGGTTGATTTTAAATGACGTAAAACCATACCGAAACCAATAGATGTTGAGCTTGTTTGATTTGGGTCATTTGGACCCAAAACCAAACCAATTGAACTGACTTCGATCAAATTTTGAGTTTATTGGATCACTGGTTTGATTTTTATATCTCTAGATAAAATTCACAACACAAAATTGGAATTTTGAATTTAGGTTGGAAGATTTGCAATTTTTTTAACTACAATGGAAGTTTTTTTTTTTTTTTTTTTTGGTAATTGCCCGTATAGGTTATTATTTTGAAAGAAAATTGTTGGGGACTTTGAGGTGGTCATGGCCACCTAATGTCTGATTGAAGCTCTGCTGCATAAGTTCTAAATAGAGTGATGTTGTCCTAAAAATGGTATCACATATTTTGATGATAATTTTTTAAATAGATTGGCATGCTAACTCAAATTCATCATGTGTGTATTTTCTGATAACTTTTTATTGATTCTACCTTTGATGTTTTGTGGTTTTAACAACTCTGTACATATGCTGCCTTTCTTGACTTGTATATTATGAAACAATAGATGTCGCCAAAGGCAGCCTTTTCAAATTGGAGCATATGCATATGATGACCAAGTTAAGGCCCTTTGTCCGTACATTTCTTAAAGAAGCAAGTGAAATGTTTGAGATGTACATATACACCATGGGTGATAGACCTTATGCATTGGAGATGGCCAAGCTGCTTGATCCTAAAAAAGAATATTTCAATGCTAAGGTGATTTCTCGAGATGATGGGACTCAAAAGCATCAAAAGGGTCTTGATATTGTGTTGGGACAAGAAAGTGCTGTCTTAATTCTTGATGATACAGAAAATGTGAGTGCACTGCTGGATTCTGACTTGTTTTGCCGAATTACTTTATTTGAAATGTATGTTTGATGAAAGTTATTTTATGTGGAAGACAATTTCATAATATTTTCTTTTACCTCGTATGTATGAGCTATGAAACACAATTGTATAATATGAATCAAAGTAATCTATAACTGTACAATATCATTGATATGTGATGTGGGAGATAGGACATCAGAAGAAAGGAATCCATTTTTCTTGCATTTGCATTTGATGTTTCAGATGTTATAGTTTGTCATTTGTGAATCTATGAACTAAAATAGTCTCCTTTTAATGAGATGTAATAATGAAATGCTGCTACGAAATGTTGTAGGCATGGATGAAGCATAAAAATAATCTGATACTCATGGAAAGATACCATTTTTTCGCTTCAAGCTGTCGGCAGTTTGGCTTCAATTGCAGATCTCTTGCTGAAACGAAAAGTGATGAAAATGAAACAGATGGCGCACTTGGAAGGATTCTCGAAGTGCTCAAGCAAGTCCACTGCACATTCTTTGATGTATGTCAATACTTATTATCTCATGTCCCAATACATAGTTGGTTATTTCTGATACCTTGCTAATGTTGTGTGGTATGCAACCTTTTATAGAAACTTCAAGGGGATCTTGCCGACCGAGATGTGAGGCAGGTAGTTAGTTATCTTACTGATATTTGTCTGCCTTCTAGCTCTACCATTTTGTAATGGAAATGTTTAGTTAATTTGTCATCCTAGTTTTTGAGATTCTGATAACGTTGTTCCTGCAATCTTATCGTTATTTCCAGGTTTTGTCATCACTTCGAAGTGAAGTCTTAAGCGGATGTGTGATCGTTTTCAGCCGAATTAATCATGGTGCATTACCAACACTCAGGAGGATTGTGGAGCAGATGGGAGCAACTTGTTTGACGGAACTTGACCCCACTGTTACACATGTCGTTGCTACTGATGCTGGAACTGAGAAGTCCCGGTGGGCAGTCAAAGAAAATAAGTTTTTGGTTCATCCCCGGTGGATAGAGGCTGCAAATTACTTTTGGCAAAAGCAACCGGAGGAGAACTTCGTTGTAAAAAAGACGCACTAATCACTTGAAGTATTATAACATTGCTCTATCCATCAGAGATGAATCAAAAACTTATTTTCTCTTGCACTGCCTACTGTGACTTCTTTTCTTGGTAGAAGCAACCTGAGCAGAACTTTTTGCTTTTTTTCATTGCTCCTCCTGTTTTTTCTTTCCTTTCATTTGATCCAACACAAGCGTAGATCTTTATGACAAATTTCTAGTTTATGAAGCAAAGGAACTTGGAAGGTTACAATGCTATTGCAAACATAACATGTATAGTATTTCTTGGTTCCAATTTTGTTGGATTCACATGTATATTGTACCTCAAAATGCAAATGGTGGTTGGGAAAATCGACTGACATAAGCTTGCAACAAAGTGTTGCAAACTTGCAGATGGATTTTGGAAGGATTAACAGCACATTTGGTCTATGTGATGAGTGAAATTTGGTTTTAATTGCTGCATTTGTTTTTTGGTACTGGAATTTTAGATTCTTTAATTTTTAGTCTTTTTACGTTATCCCTATAAAAAATATGTGATGTGGCAGTTAGAGTACATTTACTATGAACAATCAACAATACGGGACCAACAATTTATATTTTATCCTGTTGAATTGAGTGAACGAGATCTCTCGGCTAAATGCACAAAGCTATGATTTATTTTATTTTATTGAGGATGGGCAAGAGCGCCCCAAAAGCTAGGAAAATTGATTGTACTAGGATTGGAGGACACATATTCTTCATTTGAGAAATAATATAGTAAGATACCCTTGAGACGGTAGTAGCAGTTGAAACCAAGCTCAAAAAACATGACAAATTGAGGAGCAACCTTTCTAGGCAAATACGTAATAGATATATATTTTCCCTTAGAAAGGTGTAAAACGTGCATCAAAGAGATAAGCTCAACTCAAGTAGGGATAAACTTCTCCCTCCCATTACAAAAGGGGGGCAGTGCGTTGTTCCTAGACACATATACGTCACATATTATTTTTTGACCTTGTAAAAATATATTATAGGTCTATAAATAGAGTGATACACGACTCTCTTTAACGGAATAACTTTTATTCAATCCTTTATATAAAAAAATAAAAGTCCTACTCTTATTACTTTCTAGCTGCGAAATTGTCCTTTAAACTGTCACATTTACAAAATTAATATTTTACTTTTTAATTTTTATTGTAATTTTAACTATTTTATCCTTTAATTAATATAAAAACTATCACTTCTAAATTATTATTTTTTATTGATGATAAATAGAACATATAAATAATTAATAAAGATAATTTAATAAATATATATTTTATTTTTTATATGTATAAAATAGTCTAATGAAAGAGTTATTTTAAGAATGAAGGAATCTTAATATATTTTCGCATGTTTTTTTATTTTTTATTTTATTTTTATATCTTGTCATATTCAATTTAACAACCATCACTATGCATTGCCTCTTTCATCGAAGACACGTAGTTAAATACTTGAAAATTTTCGTTTAGCTTAATTAAGGAATAAAAGCCTATATGATCACTAAAGTTACCTAATTGAATGGCTGAATGTATCTGACAATGAAATCTGAAACCCCACACGCATCAATTCTTATCCTCTAAACTAGTTATGTGGTGTCTCTTTTACTACCATCAATTGTAATTAAGAAAAACAATAATAAGTTTTAAATCTTTTATAAATGAATCAAAATCAAATTTTGTTTCTATATGCACACACAAAGGCCACGAATTATATAATAATTATTAAGTATGTGTATGTGAGAAAAAATTTAAGTGTTGAAAGAATGAGACACCTGGCAAAAAGTGACCACATATTGAATATCTTATTATCCATCGTTCATGGTGAATCTTGCAAAATTCATTTTGAATAAATGGACATATGAAGTTGTTACGAACCTCACAAATTATTAAGTAGGCTTGCCTCTTATCACGTCAAGTGGAGTCGTCAATTTTTTACGCAAATTTGTAAATTATCTCCCATAATCAATAGTTTATTTATTTTTAGATAACTCTATCAATAACACATGTGACATTCTATCTGCAAAGTTTGGTGGTATACTATTTTTTATTGAAATAAAAAATGAAGCTTGTAATTTTATAAAGCTAAAACATATTCTCCAACAAATGCATATGTATATTTCTTGCCAATTGATTTCATAAAATATACTAATTATTTTTTAAAATTTTGTTTTTATTGTAATAAATTTGTATTTAATTTAGTAGTTTATTTCCTCTTTTATTTTATTTCTATTTATATCACTAAATCAAATAAATATTGACATATATTTCATGAATTAATCCTAAAGAACTTTGAGGTACAATATACATTTGAATCCAATAATTTGTATTTTCTATACATGTTATTTATCATGTATTTTTTTACAATGATCTTCCACTTAATCAAATAAATATTGACATATATTTATCATGAATTAATCCTTGAACTTTGAATATTTTCTATTAAAATAATATAAATTTTATAATTTAATAATATATTTTAATTCAAACACAAATAATAAATACAAATATACTTAAATATCCAAAAATACAAGTACATGAATTAAAATTGATATTCACACTCAGATACAAATCCATATACAGATATTTTATCAACTTGTGAGTATTAAACGGGGGACATAGACCATAGTATACTATCCGAACAAATCCATTGCTCGATTCTTACAATTACAAATACAATATTATCTTATTGGTTGCAATGATTATCCGATCATTTCAATCTGCAATTTGTGGCTCACTATTTTAACATTGCCCAACTACATCATAGATATCTACACAACCAACAATTTGTATTTCTCTTTTGTAAAAAAAAATGGTTTTTATCCAATAAATTTAAAATTGTTTGCAGTATAATTTTATAAATATTTTAAATAAAATTTAAAATTATTTAATTTTATAAACATAAAAAACTAGTTATTAGTGTTTTTTTTACAATGATCTTGTTTTAAAAATGAAATGGATGTTATTTTAAATAACATTTAGATGTCCATTTTTAAAACAAGAACGCCTATTTCATTTATAAAAGAAAACCATAATTCTTTTTAAACATTAGAAAAATAGTTGGCGGAATAGGGGAATGATAAAATAACTTCGGTATTGCTATTAAAAAATACTTAGATTCCTTGTCTTGTCTGCTAGTACTTTTAAATTTAATTAATAAGCACCGATATTTTTCTGAATAAACATTGATGATGTCATATTGATATTCATTATAATTAATAACCCCAATTAGTGTGAGAATAAACAATAACCTATTTATTTATCTTTGTCAAGAATGGGATACCTTTCAATTTGAGAAGAGCACTGGTGAGATAGTGACTTCCCAAGAATGCAAATGCATGTGGATGTGAGGATATCAAATGTCTTTAAATTGAAAGGATGCCCAAAGCAAAACAAAAGAATACTCAAATAATTATTATATGAACATGAATATGACTTATACATATATATGAACAAGACAAGCTTCACATGTTGGCATCTCCATCCATCACTGCCCATACCCAATTTGTCACTTCACATCTCCATTATATGCCAAATGTATATCCACTATATTCCAAATAAATATAGTTACTAGCTATTTTAAATTATTAATTATTGTTGGATCAAATGTAATTAGACTATATTCAGTTACATATATCTTGACTCTTCCATAACGATTGAACGAAATATATTTAATTTCTTTTAAATATTTAATTGTCATACATATACCGTTAATGTAAAAAAAAAATTATATTACAAATACATCACAAATATTTATATAAATATAAAAATCAAACAAATTTAATTATTTTATAAAAAAATTCAATTTTAAAATATAAACCATTCAATTTGAATACAACATTAGAGACTCAATGAGTGCTTGCAATAATAGGATTGTGACCGTGCAGAAGCAGACAATTATTGAGCAGCTAGGTAGCATATCTCTAAAGATCAAGAAACAGTGATTTTATAGTAGAAATGATTGAAACAAGTTAAACTTCATAATTTTCTTGTACAACAAACCGTTGGCATTGTCAGTTTTTTTGGCTTATGCTATAATTAGCTGATGCATAGGTCTGTAAATACAGATACATAGATAAAATGTAGATTTTTGAAACTTCAATTCAACTATACTCCAGCAGGAATTTTTAAATTGAAAAAATGTAAATCATGTTCTTGATTGTTGAAAGAAAGTGGAAAAGTGTTTCACTAAAGAAAACTGAACTTGGATATAATAGAAAGTAAACTAAAATCTCCTTTTTTGATATTGATTTAGTAGAGCTTTAGATTTGGTAAAGATGATTTGAGATGATCTTTTATCAAAAGAAACGGAGGATTTAATTATTATAGTGTTGTTTCTAAGGATGAAGATAAATACTTAATATTGTCATATATTCTTAAAATATGTATCCTTATATAAACAAATTTATATTTATTGAACCTTCATGTTTTTTTTAAAGTAGATATCATCTTTACAATCTCATGAGTACATCTCTCATATAATAAAAATTGTGATACACATTTAATATATTGGAATATAAATTTAAACTTACAATATTCTTTTTTTTTATTTGTGTGTCTTTTGCGATAGATAATTTAAAAAAAAATATCTATTTTGTAAAAGACATTTATAATTTACATTAAATTAAACTACATTAATAATTTATAAAAAAAAAAAAAAAAATTCATATATTCATGGTACATTTGAACGTGCTTCTATGATCAAATTCATGTCATATGATGAAACATCATTCGACAATCCACGGAGCATATTCACGATTTCGCAATAATCAATTAGATTTAAAGAACATCTCATCAAAGAGTTACCTTTACATAAGGATGATAGTAGCTAGAGTTTTATCGAGGGACAAATGTAATATTTGCTATGAGTTTAAAATATGGACTAGACGGATGAGTACTATATTACCGGTATTTGCATTTCAATTTTATATATAGTTATTCGTCTTATATCGATATCAATTATTTGAATAAATTTCTATTGAATCTAAATTTAATTATAATCAGTAGAAATACACTCCATCGAAAACGTCGTCCCTTAATGGGTGTCATCTTTGGATCTTAAAGGGAGGAATCCTATATCATTCACCACATTGATTGCTTAATTAATTAAATTAGGCAGGTATATTTTTGCATAAGATTAAGAAATAATACTGGGGATGGACCCACCCACAGCATTGCATCTGGGAGCAAGCCAGTGTGACAGTGCCACGACCACGAGGTATTCCGTGACATTCACAAATATAAAAACTGTGTAGCTACGCATATGTCATGTCCCACTCGACCCTCGTCCCGCAAACAAGATAACATTATTCAATTTCATTATTACAATTCATACCAATCAACCACACATAAATACTTTCTTTTGTCTTCTACTGCCACCACCACACCCATTCATTCCTCTCCCTCTTTTCTCCTACACTTTCGTTTTCTTTTTCATTATTTCCTTTTCTAAAGTATTTATATGATTAATATTTTTTATCAACAAAATTTCAAACATTCTTTTATTTTTTAGTCAACATTTGGTTTTTTATTATTATATCTTCTTTTTAAAACCTAACTTAATTTTTTTTAAAAGAGAATTTATATATAAAAAAACCACACCATTCTTTTATTTAATTCATCTTCGTTGTATAAACTTTTATACATTGTCTTTAAAAGAAAGTTATGTCTCGTCGATAAATTAAAATAACAAAACATTTAAAATTTATAATAATAATTAATTGTGATATATTTATGATATTATTTTTTTAAAAATGAAATAATATATTGTTAATAGAAATTACTTTTACAATTTATATACTCCAATAAAATTAAAGGAGATGGTTATTTCATTAAAGAATGTGATTATTTTTTTATAAAAATAAATAAATATATGACAAAATAAAAAATTATGATTGAATGAAGATATAAAACTAATAAGGTTAAATTACATTCGTGGTCCCTTAACTTAATTTCAGGTAACGTTTTAGTCATTTATCTTTTTTTTTTCTCGAGTTGATCCTTTATTTTAATTTTAAGTGACAATTTCATATTTTATGTTTTAAAATGTCAACAATGTTGTCCTTTTTTTTACAAAAATTCAAAAAAATCATCAAATTTTTTACACAAAACTCATAAAATTCATTATCATCTTCAATAAAATACAAATTTAATCAAATTCATAACTTAAATCTTGAAATAAACTCATATTTCATTCTTTATTTGATGTTGTTGGAGATTAAAATATGAGTGTATTTGAATATTTGAGTTATGAATTTGATAAAATTTGCATTAGATTGAAGATGATTATCAATTTTATGGGTTTTGGTTGAAACATTTGATAATTTTTTTGAATTTTTGTATAAAAAAGGATAACATTGTTGAAATTTTAAAACATAAAATATCAAATTGTCACTTAAAACTAAAATAAAGGACCAACTCAAAAAAAAAAAAGATAAAGGACTAAAATATTACCTAAAATTAAGTTAAAAGACCACTTATGTAATTTAGCCACCTAATAATTATAAAGGTTTTTTTTATATTGAATACAATTAAAATCTATAAATACTTTACCTTATTATCATACTTTTTTTACCATCCTACCTTATTATGATTTAAAATGATAATAACTTATTATCATTTTATTTTGAAGGAATTATGATTTTATTATTACTTCTCATTTAAGAAATAACAAAGAAACAAATATATGAATATAAAAAATAAAAATAAAAAAAAGCAGTGTCTGATAGTTGATTTTAGCATAGAAAAGTGATCAAACGGTTGAGGCGGCAAGTAGGAAAAGACAAAAGGCACGATGAGTCTGAATAGTGTATACACGTGTCCATCAGCACCTAACCTATCTCCATAACCGTCCGATGAAGTAAAACAAGGAAAGCGAACGTTGAAAGTTCTATAAAGCCAAACCTAATCCCAATAACCTCAATCGTTAGAAAGCAAAGATCATAACAATTCAATAGAAATAGAAATTCTTTGAACAAAAACAATTTAGTGATTCATCTCGTTTCTTAATTTATTTTCTCTGTGGCTGTCTACAGAGAAGGAATGCAGAGAGATGATAGGAGCTTGTTATTGGTTCACTCTAACTGAATTTTTCTGTTTCTCAAAACGCATTATCGGCGGCAGAAACTGTCACCGAAAACACGTCGAAGACGGTTGATCTCAATCTCATCATTTCCCAAAATACCCCTTACATCTTTCTTCTTCTCTTCTACTACTACTACTACTACTTTACTTTGTAAATATTAGCCAAGCCAAGCCAAGCCATGAGTGAAAAAGAAAAGGATTCGAATTCGAATTCAAATTCAAATTCGGGTCTTCTGGATGGAAAATACGAGCTGGGTCGAGTTCTGGGTCACGGAACGTTCGCGAAGGTTTATCACGCTAAAAATTTAAACACAGGAAAAAGCGTTGCGATGAAAGTGGTTGGAAAAGAGAAAGTAATAAAAGTTGGAATGATGGAACAAATAAAAAGAGAAATATCCGTTATGAAAATGGTGAAACATCCAAACATCGTTCAACTTCACGAAGTTATGGCTTCAAAATCAAAGATCTATATAGCTATGGAACTCGTTCGTGGTGGAGAGCTTTTCAACAAAGTAGTTAAAGGCCGTCTTAAAGAAGATCTCGCTAGGGTTTATTTTCAGCAGTTAATCTCAGCCGTTGATTTCTGTCACAGTCGTGGTGTTTACCACCGCGATCTTAAACCGGAAAATCTTCTCCTCGACGAAGAAGGTAATCTCAAAGTCTCTGATTTTGGACTCTGTACTTTCTCTGAACATTTGAGACAAGATGGACTCTTGCATACAACTTGTGGTACTCCGGCTTATGTTTCGCCGGAGGTTATAGCTAAAAAAGGCTACGACGGTGCTAAAGCTGATATTTGGTCTTGTGGTGTTATTCTTTATGTTCTTCTCGCTGGTTTTTTACCATTTCAAGATGATAATTTGGTTGCTATGTATAAGAAGATTTATAGAGGTGATTTCAAATGTCCACCTTGGTTTTCTTTGGAAGCTAGAAGGCTTATTACAAAGCTTCTAGATCCGAATCCGAATACAAGAATCACTATATCCAAGATTATGGAATCTACTTGGTTTAAGAAACCGGTTCCCAAGAACATGGCCATTAGGAGGAAGGAGAAGGAGGAGGAGGAAGAGAAGGGGTTTCATTTGGAGTGTGAAAATGATAAATTTAAGCAACAACCTACCACGATGAATGCTTTTCATATTATATCTTTATCGGAAGGATTTGATTTATCTCCATTGTTTGAGGAGAAGAAGAGGGAGGAGAGGGAGGAGATGAGGTTTGCTACGGCGGGGACACCGAGCAGAGTGATATCCAAATTGGAACAAGTGGCCAAAGCTGTCAAGTTTGATGTGAAGAGTAGTGATATGAAGGTTAGGCTGCAAGGACAGGAAAGAGGTAGGAAAGGGAAATTGGCTATTGCGGCGGATATTTACGCCGTGACTCCGTCTTTTTTGGTGGTGGAGGTGAAGAAAGATAAAGGTGATACTTTGGAGTATAATCAGTTCTGTAGTAAAGAGCTTCGTCCTGCTTTGAAAGATATTTTCTGGACTTCTACTGAGCCACCAGCTGCTTGAAAATTCAGCTCCTTTCTTGTATGTTTGGTTTCGCTGTAGGGTTGACAAAATTACTGCTCAATCACTGCGATTTTGTTACTCTCACCGTGAAACAATACGTAGGTTTCAACTGATTGGAAATCACTATGTTGTTTTGTAATGTTGTCATTCACTTGTTGTGTCTCATCCTTTGTAATTGTTGTTTAGGAGGTGGAGCTTCATGTTATTATTAAAAATTGAGACTGAGATTTGTATTGTTGTTTTTAATTATCAAAATTTGGGTAATTTGTTATCTTTGTGTTTTTCTTGATTAGATTGGTGATTGTTGCCGAGAGAACTGGATTTTAGAAAAACAAGATGAAGAATCCTTCTTGATGATTCAGTATCTTAGGGTGATGATAATTTGTGTAATTGGACCCTTTTTCAAATTTCATTGATCCATTGGTTTTGTTTATTTTTACTCCTTCAATCCTAAATAATTAAGATTTGAAGAAGAAATTGTTTCAAAATAATTACACACATAACTTTTAATTCAATATTAAGTGTTTCTTTATATGTTATGTTAGATCTATGAGTAATTATTGTTGATTCTTAATAAAAAATAATTATATTTTATTTATGATAATTCTTAACGATTATCTTTTTTTTATATTTATAATAATAATAATAATAAATATATCAATAGTAATTTTAAAAAATAAAATATATTAGTAGTACTTAATAAGAGTAATTAAGTGAAAATATTATTATCGCTTTGCTTGATTTACACTACCATCTCACATTCCCTGCCCGTGAAGAATTGACTCAACTTGCTGAATATCAACAACAGTGCTGAGACACTGCATTAAAGAACACATGGATGGGGCCAAACATACTCTGAACGAGTCTGTCATATTATCTTCACATGTTTTTCTAACATAGATTTTTTTAAAAGAAGTTGTGTGGCCTAAATGTTTTTGATAACTTTATTTTTATTGAAATTTTATCATTCATTGAAATAATTATAAATAAAAATGTATAAGTAATATATAATTTTATAAAGAAATTCTATGAAAGTTGGAACTCCCATTTTTATGATAATTTTTTTAATAAAAATATGTATTATACATTATTGGTCAAGAAGAAGAAAAAAAAACATATATTATGCATGTGGGGTGACCGAATCATTTGTTAGTTCAGCTTTTTTTTGGCAGTGTTAGTTCAACTTTTAATATTGTGTCTGGTGAAGGATGATAAAGAGGGACCAGTACAAATGGTGCATTCTCTCTTTGATTTCAGTAACCATACTGATTTATATGGAGTTTGTACATTTAACCTATCCTCTTATTCATGTAAATTAACTAACTTGTAACTGATTCAAATTTCAAATATTAGATGTGAAAGTTTAAAAAATAAAATAATAATAACACATTTTAAGTACTATGAGACAACATAGTTTTTTTAGTACACGAGTGTGTTCCATAACTTAGTGCAATTTTGATTGGACGGTAAAATTGTTATGATAAAAAACAACTACCGCAATATTGACAAATTCGCTGCCAATTTAAACATAGTTGTCAGACTGTGGTCAAAACATTGTATGTCACACACTATATATACACTACACCAACTTGTGCATTTTCTCACAAGCTCATTCTTTACAGTTTACATGACCAATTCAGCGGAGAATCCCCCTTTAATTATTTGATGCATGCGCCATGTGACTGACTAAGCAGGGAGCCACCACACCACTCATTCAGAAATTCCACAAAAACTTAGTAGGTGACTTGGTGCGACGTATGAACAATCATTTACATCATATTGAATTGATTGAGACCACAACACAACCTCTTTTTATCATCATTATCATCATCATAATATGACTTTGGAAATCTTGCTAGTCACCAACTTGATACCTGTACTATCATACCGTCGTCATGTAAAGGATACAGACCAAAACCGCACACTATTACCACAGATTCGGATTCTCCACCAATACATCAGGACGCTGCAACAGCCAAGATCGTTTTTACTTAATTTTATTGATGTGTAATTTGAATCGTCCAATTTCAAATCAATGGTTGAGATTGTCTATATCGTTTACGCATAATTTTACTATTCTGTAATTTGAATCGTCCAATTTCAAATCAATGGTTGAGATTGTCTATCTCGTTTATACTTAATTTTACTAATGTGTAATTTGAATAATCCAATTTCAAATCAATGGTTGAGATTGTCTACTACAGCAAATTGCAGGCAAAAATGGTCCAACTTTGAAATGGATCATTGCAATAGTCATAGTCAGATGAAGTAGAAGCATTTAAATGTGAATCTTCTATGCTTCCAATGTACTCTTCCATTATAAGATTCTTCTGCATATTGTCAAATTTCTTCATTTTGATGGCATGCTTGTCTGTGAATATTCCAACAATTCTCCTGATCTAAAATCTATGAAGCAATAAAAATCGTGTATAAAAATGCAAACATGTGAATTCAAATTCTATTACCAAAACAATAATAATTTCAAGAATCTGAACATTATGATCATCAACAAACAATATTAACAATAGTAGTATAGCAGTACTATCCAAACAACTACACCGCAAAATATACTTATCAGCCACCTAGACTTCAAAACTCATTTAACGGTAAATTAATTCAACGAAAAATGAAACAAGAAATTAAATCTATTATATATGAAAAATGTAACCAAGATATGAAGCAGTCTAGGGGGAATAGAATTTAAGAAAATAGTAACGCATTTGATGAGGTTATAGTAGTTGAAAAGGGAAAACAAGGAATCCTATATTTCCAAATATAGGAAGACAATAAATCCAATTTAATGTGAAATAGATCTTATAATTGATGTTACACTACAGTATCATTGGCTTCTTCATCTCACCATCATAATCACAGAATGAATAGAAAGGCGAAACCAAGGTATAAAAGTCAGTTTCTTCCTCTCTTGAGTAAAAAAGGCATAAAAGAATACTCTCCATGTCTAGCAATGGATAGAGACAAGTAACCTTTCCTCCTATGATATTGTAACTAATTTGTAAAAATCATGGAATTCCAAGGTCCTAAATTAGTTTTCAACTTTTCTATTACTTTGAACCCTAGACAACTACTAACATCAACATCATATCGATATAGTGGCAATTATTCATGTACATCATAATGAAACTACTAAATTAGTTCAATTATAAGCAACTACAAAAGTGTATATATACAATATTCAAGTACATATACACAAGCCACCATATTGTTCAGTCTTTTCAATAGGGAATATTGCTCACTTTTGCTGCATAAGAATCAAAATCAATTAACTTAATCTAGAATAAGGTAAAAGCATGTATTCTTGTTCAATTCCTAGTCAAATCCATTTGACATTTAAAGCTAGCAATTTTTCTCCATCTAGGAGCAAACTGGTTTAGTTTGTATCACTCAGATACAGGTGCACACTATATGCTTTAGTAACAACTTAGATACATAAGGAGTTGTTTAAAAAAAAGAGCATATTTCAACAAGTTTAGCATGGAACCTTTTATTATTTTAAAGCTAGAGATATAAAACCCATTGGTAAGTCTACATATAATATTTGAATCTCCTAGGATGAATGCTTCCCTCAAATATCTAAAACATCATAGTCAGCTATGTGGTATTGAGACAAACCCTTGGTATCCTATTTCTCTTTGCTAAACTAAATTTCAAAACAAGAAGTGGTCATATAAACTTGTCTACAACCTAAGTCCAAGACCATAAGGCTATAGAGAGTGTAATAGAAATATATATTACGATTAAAAGTTGTAAGATAATAACCTAAACTTCTAGGAGAGGCTAGCCCGTTGAATTTAACCCCCTTTCTTTTTGTGCGTGTATACTTTAGCTCACAAGTAAGCAATTCTAACAAGTTAAGCCCAGAGGGAGTGCCAATTTTCACAACATATTCTCTAACGCACTCTTTTGAATACACTTTATTATTTATTACTGGATGAAATTCATAGTCCTATTAAATCATGAGTCATACTGAATATATTTGGTGGGGCTCTCGTATAGAAGAGAGTATATTAGAAATTGTGTTGACAACATTTCTCTTTAAACCTAAGAATCGATAAAGGCCAACCGACAAAATTTACTTAGTAAAATCATGAAAGAAATAATGGTTATGACGTTTAATGGAAAATATACAGATTCTAACACAGCTAGACTCAAGTAAATAGAGTTTATAGCTATAACTAGTTATTAAAGACAAATGCAATTGCTAGAGGGTAAGGCTTCTTCACTCCAAAATTCAAATTATGTGCAAGAATATCAAGTTTTGGTAATGGAAACTGCTACTTACCAGAGATAATTTTCCAAAAGATGACATGCATACTTATTGACTATTCTATTTATATATCTAGCAATCAAGTTTAAGAAGTAGTCCCTAGCTACCACTATGTTTGATTCAATAACCACCTTTGAATCTAGCCAAATTGTGGTTAAATTTTTAGTTATATACAAACCTACATTTTTATAATTATAATACATTTTGACCCTGGAAGTAAGATACCCCCACATAGAGCATTCCTAGTTACCTGCATGTATATAGCCCTTCCCACTGCTTTTCATATAATAACCTCGGTAGATTATAATTGTCTCCTCATGTTATGTTACAGTGAATACAGGCATACCTACTGTTATTTTGCAGGCAGCATGGTTACCAAAACCAATTGCTGTGACCACTGCCTGGCAACTTAATGCACCAATTTTTTCAAATCCTATGTTATTTTGTCAGTGTTTACTTTTTATGTGTTAGTGCTTGCACTTCATATCTTCTATGATTAAAGTTCAGACAGATGAGATGTTTTCTTAAGTGATGTCAAAATGCAGATAGGTGTATCACAACCAGAGGTCTAAATCTAATACCTCTAAGCCTAATAATATGTATACCTCATAAAATAATTAGATGAGCCACAACAGAATACAAATACATCTGTGCCGGTCCTTCTGGATCGAGCTTAATAAGAGGCGGAACCAGACTTTTTGGTCTGTAGGTCCCAAGTTTTAATCAGTAAAATTTTAATAAAGTATAAATTTTTTGAGAAAAAAATACTATCAACACACACACACGTATATATTACATGTTAAAAGAAAGAGAGATTGAATCAAGAGAGAAGAGCTATACTTTTAAGCAATTATTAATCATTAATATAGTATATTTGTTTAAAAATGAAAATAATAATGCTAAATGCCTACATAATAATACTATATGTAGTAATATATGTATGTACTGTCCATGCGTAAATCATTATGTTGAAATGAATAAATCATCCCTTAATGAAATGCCTAAATCTTTTGAAAGCTTTGACTGAATTATATATATAATTATAATGTGGACTTCAAAAAATAATATTGCAAGTGGTTTTCTCTAGTGTGTCTGTATCCCAAAACTCCCAACACAAAAAAACAATAGCCTACATGTTCTATATTTTCAATGCCTATAAAAAGAGTCTACTAAAAAATCACGGTAAGGAACCAAGCCCTTGGAGATCAATACGTGCGTCCTCTCTGGAGCTTAATAATAAAGAATACTAATACAAAAAGAGATAAGAACCAAAATCCAATTAAGAGTAAGATATGATTTATGAGTCATTACATTACATGAACTAAACCCGTGCTAAAAGCCCTAATTAAATTTGTAATATACTAATATAACAATTGTATAGTAAAAGTCCAATCAATTTGTGTTACAATCACTAAGAGTTGTTTGTTGGGTGTGTGAAGAAAAAGATTGGGAATTAAGCCTCAATATCCTTGTCGGATACGTGGCATGGCCATGCGCCTCTTAAAGATGTCTTCATGGGCTTTTTGTGATATAAAGCAAGGGGGGTGACCTAGGAGGTTTGGCTAGGGGAGATTTGAAGTGGAGGATGAGTTTCTTTATTTTTGGGAAGAATCACTGAGGGATGAGTTTCTTTGGCCATTGGATTCGATTATTCTTTCACCTTTGGAGGACATGTGGTGTTGGGAAGATTAGAATGGAGATATATATGTTTTTTGTTACTTCAACTTATGATCATTTTTCAGCAAAATTTCTTCTCCTCTTGACTTTTCCTATGAATGAGCTGTTGGTGTTGGGGAGTCAATGGAAGAGTTATGTGCAAGCTAAGGTAATATATTTTTTTTGGCAATTGCTGTTGAATAGGCTTCCTACTCGACTTAATCTATTTTGGAGGAGGGGTGTTAGGGATGTCAATGCCATGTTATGTGATTTGTGCTCGGCTCTCGCCAAATCAAAGTTCCATTTGTTTGGTTTGTTTGACTTCTCTTGTGCAATTTGATATGTGGTGTGCAGATGGATGGGGTGGTCCAAGTGATGTCAAGTGGTATGTTTAATTCTTTAGGCTACCGAGGTAGAAGGAGGAGGGATCTAAAGATTATTTGACATTATGTGCTCTAGGCAATCTAGGAGTCGAAGCAATATGATTGTACATTTGCTAATTTTGTACCAAATGTCTCAATCTTAGTAGAACACATTAAGGGATCATCTTGAAAGTAGTTTCTCACTAGGGCTAAGGGTGGTTATTGTTTGTACTATGAATGATGTGTTGCTTCCCTAAAATGTATTTTATGGGAGTAGTTTCTTTTTTATTGACGCGGTTGCTTGCTTTGCAAGGTTTCCTTTCTTTCATCTTTGTTTAATGAGTTTAATTTTCATGCACAGACGGTGCTAAAATTTTTACATAGTCGGAAAATCATAACTAATCACGTAGATGACTTTATTAGTAGTTATGATAAAAGTCAAACTTTATTAATGATCTATTTTGTTGTGAATTGCTTGACAATGTAAAACTTTTTACACTGACGGTGTATTTAAGTTAAATTCTAATTTTGATTCCTATTGTATTTAAGATGGATAACGTAGATACACCCTATATGTTCCATCTTATTTGCCTTATGAACCATGATCACTTTATTAAAAATAATGTGTTGACTTTTCAAAAAATGGATCAATAACAAAGTACTCTCTATCTCATTATGAGTGTCGTACTATCATGTTTAGAAAATTTCTCTATCTCTAACTATTTGTCACTCTAGAATACCAAGACGCAATTTATTAATTTTTTCCAATAATATCCTCATTTAATTAAATAGTTCACCTAACTATTCTACTATTACTACTACTACTTTCAATCACTCTAACTAATATGGATATTTTAGTCTTCACACATTATTTAACTCTACAAATCTACATAACTAACCATTTAAGTAGGAAGTGCGCATGACTTAAAGAATATGTTCCAATGAATGTATTGCTAGCATTTCTCTTATATTCATTGGAGGAACACTTTGCTACCAATATAGTAAGGAGTAGTCTACTCATTTATGTTCTAATACATAAAACTTTTTAATTGTGCCAACAATATTATCATGAGAAATAGGTATGGTATATCTATTGCCTAACACAACTCTCTCCTTTTATCCGGGCTTGGAAAACACTTCATCCATTAAATCATAAGCAACCATAAATTATATTCCCCCTAGCCAGTTTCATATCTTGGTTACAGATTATTTGATTTCATGCATGATAAACAATAAAAATCATTATATAGAGTGATTCAAAGTTCAAAAAGTAGAAGTCCTTAGTGTTAGATAGACTACTTAACTAGTATATATTGAAGGCAAAAAAAGTGACCAAGATATAATTGAATTTCAAGATTGCATAATCATAATTCATAGGACATCATCCTAGTATGATATAACTGCAGCAAAATTCATCCATGAAGAGGTTAATTTCTGAACCATACCCATGTCACTCAATGAGCATAGTTTCTCCTCTCTCCCTTGATTAAGCTACAACTCACACCATGCATACAGAAGAAAACAAAAGGTGTTACCTGATGATTATATAGAGTGATTCAGCCTTAAAGTTCTTCTCCAACTTCTGAGACAAACATTTTCCTCAGCTTTTCTGTTTAAATAAATGCATAAATTATGAACCCAAATAGAGAGGATGTGAAAAATAATGCAATTTGTAAATTAAAATGAAAGATTATGAGAAGATGATGATATAGAAAAACAGTTAACCTAATTGATTAACCTGAATAAGAAAAGAAAGGTGGGTGGTTGATTAAATTCCTGAATCAAAATGAATGCATATAGAGTAGGAGGTAGTAGCTACTACTAGAAAGGAAAATTAAAGAATAAAAACATTACCATATTTAGGAACCAGAAGAAATATATGCATTATGATTTTGATTAAGAGGCTTCAAATAACTCCAAAAGGTTAATAAGAACGAATCAGAAATTGAGGGAAAGCAAGCAAAGATGGTGGATAAATTAGGCGAGAAGATGCATGTAAGGGTTTCAGATAAATAAATTTCCGTTAGAGAAGAAACAGTAACAAGGCGTACCTTTGTTTTGAGGAACTCCATCTGGGTTTCAGGTTCAACACCATCAAATTCAATTTTAAAACACACAAGTACCATCAAAAGCCACGCTCTTTATTAGATTAGTACTTCCATAACTAAATATAAATATATTATTATCATAAAAATAAAATTATAACTACAATTATTTTTATAAATATTTATATTTACTGCATTTTAATAGCACTTATAAATATTATCATTACACATACAATACAATACGATCAAAATCATTTCATAAAAAAAAGTAATTTTTTAATTGAGTTCAAGTGACACGAATGAATTTTAAAAATAAATTATTCGAAAAAATTTGTATTTGAATATTGACTAAATTAAATAATTATTTATCATAATTTACATTGAATTTTAAATTATTAAAATTTCATTTTCTTAAAATCTGAAGATTAAAATAAAAATAAAATTGATAAATATATTAATATATTGATCACTAAGAATATTTTACTTTATTCATATTAATTTAAAAAGTTATTATATAAAGTACAGTTTATGTGAAAGGATAATGGTCCAACTGAAGAGAGATATCATGAAGCTTGCAAACATTTGGTTTCCAACAATGACAAATAAATTACACTAAGTATGATCCATTGAGTTAAAATAAATTGCACTAACTATAGAAAATGAAAATAAGGCAGAAATAGATAAAAGGGGTTAATTATGAAGAAGAAATAGAAACGTAAATAAAGATAAGGAAGTTGGTGGAAGTTGAAAGAAGAAGATATACATATATCAATGAGAAAAGAGTTAGTGAACAGAATAAGAGTGAGCTGCAACATAATAATGAAAGAGAAGAGAAGAGAGACAATAAAAGAAATAAGAAGATGACAGAAAGACAAGTGAGCACGCACCCAGAATTGTATGGCATGATACAATAACAAACAGTATGTGCTCACTCTCTTCTGTCAATATCTCTATTCTCTTCTACTGTCTATGTCTTCCTTTTTTTCTCAATTCTAATGTGTGACTCAGATCTGCAAACTCATATCCTCCTATTTTTGGCACAAACCACTGCTGTCCTACACTGTACTCTTATCTGTTACATATCAATTAGGGTTCTTTATGTCTCTTTCCCCTTCTCCAAAGCAAGGTAGAACCCAATACAAAACAAATTTGATCGTATTGAATATAGAATACATCTAAAAAAATCTTAAGTAATATGCAATGAATTGTAACTACTCTAAGTAATTATAACATTTATACCAAGCAAAGACCTTTGGAATATTTTTTTCTTCTTTTTCCTTCAATTTGGGGGGGTGTAAAAAAGAAGAAAACTTATTGAGCTCGATCTGGGTTTGAGTATTTTATGAGTCTCAATGTGATGGTGAACATGTGGTGTTTGTTTCTGTTAGTGAAAAATAAAAGTGTGTTACTTTTCAACCACTTTTGTGAGGTTACTATATTTCGGAACAAAGAAAGACAAGGCAATTAAACAGGACAACACAAACAACCGTGCACTTATATTTATATTGAATACCATATTCATATTGTTCTTTCAATATTTTAAATAATAATAACTTATAATATAAATATATATCATGCGTCCAATCTAAACACCTGCAATAATAATATTACGGTGGAAGAAAGGACAAAAAAAATAAAAGGTGTCGAGTATGTATTGGCTCAGATGGAAGGTAGGAGAGGATATTGACATTTCTACAAAAATAAAACTTTTGAATTACAGTACTATTGCTTTTTATTTTTATTTTTTGACAGTATTAGTTACAGTACTACTGATTTGTACCATTGCCTAAGAGAATATTACACCACTTCATTCGATTGACCATATTGTTTGACTAGAAATATTTTCAGGTTGAAATCAGACTTTGGTAAAAAAAATTAAATTGTTTAGAAAAAGAATATATGCGTAACAATCTAATTTAGAAATGTGGACATTATATATTTGTTGTCTAGATTGTCCTTTTTAATTCTTATTTTTGTGGATTTATGATTTTAATTTTTCTATTTTTAATTCTGAAAATATAGTGGCTCAATTTTAAAGTATTCTCTACTGCTGATATTTTAGTTGGAACACTCTAAATTTGAATAGGTAGGAGGTGGTGTGACAACACATATGAAGATTAAAATTTATTATTTAATTTTAACTTCTCAAAAAATTAGTATTTTATTTAAAATATGTAAAGTAAATTTAAGATATTGTACCGTGGGGTTTAAATCATGTATTGCTATTATAATAATAATAATAATTTATTATTATTATTATAGATAAAAATCAATTAAATCAACGAGTAATTATCTGATAAGTTATTTTATTTAATAATTTAATATAAATGTTAAATTTATTTTTTATTTTATTGAATGATTTTAAATAAATTTATAAGAATTTTATTTTAACATATAAATAAATATCATTAGTTAGATTAAATATAGATGAATTTTAATTTTTTATATTTAATTATTAATATATATTATGTTAATAATCAATCGATACTCTTATTATTATATTGAACAAAACTATAACCGATATTCTTACTGAACAAAACTATAAGTAGACTAATATATAGACTAAATTTAAAAATATCATGCTAAGTAAAATACAGATAATATATTAAGTTTGGACGTTAATTTTTTTGTTTAGGTCTTATTAATGAGTGCTCTCTATGAACATTGTTAAAAGACTCTAAATTTATGTAATTATTATTTAATAATGTTCATTAGTTTGGAGTAAGAGATAAATGTAAGAGGTTGGTGGTAGATTTATGTATAAGTTGTTTAAAACTTGAGTCTATAGGCCCATTAAAACAGTTGAGCCCATGAGCCAAAATGAGTGTACATTGCATTGCAAGTGGATGCAACCAGTTGATCGATTTCTGAATCAGCAGGAATGGCGGTGGAAGCTTTTTCAGAGGACAAAATCAACCCCGATGTCCTCACCAAAGCCAGAGAATCCTGCTACAAGGTCTCTTCCTATTCTCTCCTAATGCCTTTCTATTCTTTCTACTTTTTCTTCTTCTTCTTCATTGCTTCTGTTATATTCATATTGATTGTTTTTTTTTTTTTTGCAATATTAAACAAGGCTCGTGATGCTTTCTACTCATGTCTCGAAAAGGAATGTGATAAGAAGCCAACAGAAATTGCATCAGTGGGCTTGCTTTACCCCATAGAATGCAAACAATCCAGGGACCAATTCGTTAAACAATGTCGATCTTCTTGGGTAACCTAACATAACCTTACCCTCTTCTTCTTTTTCGTACATCATTTGTAAAAATTGAAGCTTTTCTCAATTCGGTGTATTTATAATCATGTGGCAGGTGAAACATTTCGATAGGCAATACTGTCAGAACAAAAGGGTTCAGAGACTTTTGGATGACAAAGGTGCTAGGAGAGGTCCGTTGTCACTCCCACAGCCTTACACTTTCAAACCCACTTCTTCATTTTCGTGAATCATTCCTCTACCTGTTGTAGTTGTAGTATTGGTTGGTAGATTGGTAATTGGTAATTCTGATTCACTGATAACTTATGCATCATTCCTTTTTGGAAGCATGTTCATGTTGTGATAAGTGATAAGGGTTTCTATTAGTATATGATTAGTTAGCATTAGTCATTACTGTTGTTGATGTTGGGTTCAATTGTTTTTTGTGTTCAGTTTTTAGTTTTTTTCGACTACAATTGTTGTGATAAGTGATAAGTGTCGAGTGTTCATGAGTGAAGAATATCCTCATTAGGTTGAATTTATTCATGTTGGCAGGAGTGTAAGATTCAAAGCCAGTCTTGCCCCCCGTTGAAGATGGCCAGCACATCACCGTCTTTCTATAGGTGGATGTGGAGGACTTGTCTGAATCAGCTGCAAACAGAAGCTCTAGAATGGTTTTCATGCTTTGATTGCAGCATATTTGAATCTTGAACATGGTTGTTGTTCTTAGCTTAACAATAATTAGTTTGGACCTGTGGTAATTTGTATTTGTTGCCTCAAGACTTTGACTATTCAAAATGTACAGACTTCCATATTATTGTAGTTTCCTTTGTCTTGCTTGCTTGTGTTATGAAGTCTGAGGCTATTAAACATTAGGTTTTACTGTATTACTCACAAGAAAATAATGGAAACGACGCATACTGGGTTTAATCTTTCAAGCAACATAGCTAACTCTGTTGTCACTTATTGTGTTCACCAAGTGTCATGTATAGAAAAATGGTTATAAATTGTTTTGTTTGCGGATGGAAAAAAGATTACATCTTGGAAATATCACCAACTTCATTCACTTCCGATGTATCTCTTTGAAATCCGAATCTTCTTTATGCCAAGCTCTAAGGCACACCTGGAATGGTTCTGTATTTGTTGAATGCTTTCGAAGGCTGTATTAAACTTCCTTCCTTAAACATATTATTGATTCACGTCTTGCCTCTAGTGTATAGAGAGACATTAAATCACAAATAATTTCAATCTTGGCTGAAATTAAAATTTCCATGACTGCTGGATATCTACTATTACTAAGTTTGAAGTTGTGCAATTATTTGGATTTAGGTTCAAATCTGTGCATTCACTTGTATTTGTTGTCCTTGATAAAATAGATGAAATACAATTACCAGCTATCGATTCTAGTGCTCTACCAATGAATAAAAATTTGCCCACCTTTGTTTTCTATCATTATCAATTTGCTTGTTAGATTGTTGAGATATATCATACATGATTTAATCAGGTTAGTGTTAGGTTCCAAGGCAAACCTATGCTAGTCTGTGGTAGGTAAAGGAGTAAGAAGATATGACTCGGGTTAGTATTTAGTTATTTAGGAGTAGTTTCTGTTTTGATTATCTGTTTAGTTAGTTATAGGTTTCCCTTTCCCTTTATTGTAGTGTTGATTGATCTTATACATGATATAAATAGGACCAACCACCCTTAGTTAGGACTGGGAATTAATTGATAGTTGTGAACAAGAGTATGCGTAATTGTGAGCAGTTAGACATCCAAGAATGGTATTTTGAGGGTTGTCTTGCTTATGAGGACATGCATATTGGTAAAGGATTGTATTCAAATTAAAGACAGAGATACATCTTATGGTCTAAGAGATGAGATGATTGATTTAATAGGTGTTAGAGAGCTTTGACCTTTACATGAGTCTGCTCGGCTCAATCAATGCGACAACAGTCTTTACAAAAAAGTCACGAATTCATGCATTAGAGCTAGTATAATTGTTACGGGAATTCATTCTTCTTGGAAGTAGTAGTGGTGAGAAGGTTTGTAGTTGGAATAGTATTAGTGATAGCACTAAGAGACTTTGTTGACCATCAAATATCATTCATGATAGTGTGTGATAAGTAATGTTCTAAAATTGGTATATATAACTGGAATAAGGATGTGAAGGAGGGGGACTGAAAATTGGTGGTCTCCCCAGCTCAAGAGTATACTTCAATACAAAAGACAAAGACAAAACTAACTCCTAGCCAGATGGAGAAATACTACCTCAAAATGCAATCATTCAGATCCATACATCATTCCTAGTAAAGGCAGTGAGATATTTTACTCCTTCCCTGTACTAATTTTCAAGATGTTATCTCATTTTTTGACCAAAGTCCAAACATTATGTGTTGAAATTGAAAAAATGCACTCATTTCTCAACACCAAATTGGCCATATATAAAGTTGAGTGCCGGATCAAACGCTAAACCTTCCCTCTTAATCCCCAAGCCACCCGAACATACGAACACCAAACAACATACCAAACTTTCACAAAAATATCACACTAGCAAATTGATGACCTTTAATTTGTAACTATAATTTATTTTAGGTCTTAATTTTTTGAAATAGCACAATAGTCTTTTAATTTGCCTTTCGTCATTCACTTTCACTTCTCCAATTAACTAAGAATCTTAAGTGATGTATCTGGTTGTTATCTATTTGGCAAGAAGTAGTGTTCTAATGTACCTCACCAACAAAGTATATCGCTGCAATAAACCCAAAGTGCAATGTTCATGTGGATCACATAAGCAACAAGGCTTAATAAAGCTTTCATTTCAATGGGTTAACCAATTTCTCTTCGAATAACAAAGCCGGTGCTATCAAAGACCCCTCCCAATTCCCAAACACACAAAAAAAAAAAAAAAAAAAAAACAATATGCACATTCACAAAAATAGACTTTTGTGATATTTTGTGCTGACTCGTCTTATTTCAATTTAATACTAATATTTAAGACAAAGTATGGATGGTTGTTAAAT
>JBBPBS010000007.1:14106606-14117165 GCA_037974835.1 Cicer judaicum
AAAAAAAAAAAAAAAAAAAAAAACAATATGCACATTCACAAAAATAGACTTTTGTGATATTTTGTGCTGACTCGTCTTATTTCAATTTAATACTAATATTTAAGACAAAGTATGGATGGTTGTTAAATATCGGAACGGAGCATAGGATTATCTCTCCATTCCCTTATAAGAGCTATATAAGGTTTTTTTTTTCCACAAATTAAAAAACAAATGAATTTCAACAATAATTTAATAAAATTATATTTGTTAACTATTACTACTTTCGTCCTTAAACAGAAGACCTTATTGATCAAATCATGGTAATTAAGAAACTGAATAATAGTATTAAATTTGTTAAAAATTAATATTATTTTTACATATTTATCTATGAAGAGAGATAATTAGTTAATATTTTTATTATAATATGTATTGTTAATTGCAGAAAAATACGTTAATTAATTAGAAATATATTAATATATAAATAATTAATATAGTTGAAAATTCAAAAAAAATCTTATAAAAAGGGATAAGAAAAATTCTCAAAAATATTTTATATTTAAAGACAAATGTAGTAACTATTAACATAAGTATATAATGAAATATATTGATTTAGAAGTGATCCACACAATTTTAATTTTGAAATAAAATTAAAACAAAGTAATCAACGTCAAATATAATTGAAAAGGGTTGTGAATCTTATTTTTGAGATAGATGAAGTGATTTAGTTAATAAAAAGTAAATAATTTCTTAAGTGAACACATAAAATTATAAAATTGTTTATTTTATTATTTAATAAAATGAAATCGGATCATTAAATTAATCAAATGAATCAGATGAGTTATTTTTGACCTGATCTTCCTGTTCCAAGACTTTGGCACGATGAACGTGGGAAAGAGAGGAATTATATCACAATGATAAACTAATTAACCGTGGGATCCACAAATTCTTTAAAATTGATTTGCCATCTTAATTATGATTATCAGTTTTATTCCAAATTCATATTTTTTTATTATTATTATTGATTTACTTTATAAAGAAAAATTATAAAAAAAATTACTAATTTAATAATTTATAGTTTATAAAATAATATTATAAATTATTATTATTGAATAAAGTAACAAGTGTAATTTAATTTATTATGAATTTTTTATATTTAATTACTTTTAAAGAAGAGAATTGAATTATTCTTATTATTTAATGTCTTGTTCCTATTTCGTATTCTCTTCGGTGAATCAGAATTATTTTGGTTAAACAACTATTTAAAATTTGAACCAATAAATATTAAGACCAGGACACATCAAACCTGGCCTGTCTTAATTTTTTGGCACCCCTATTATAAATTAGAATTAGTGTTTCCCACGTTAATGAAACATAGACAATTGATTTCCCATATTAATCCCTGCTCCGTGCGACCCGCTTCTTAGTTGCTCCCCACTATCGTGGTCCAGTTTGTTTTTTTAACATTATCATCTTACATCTCCTCTCTATTGCTTTTTCTTTGTCAAATCCTTAACTTAATAAGTGTATGAGGTAACTTACCATTATTCCTTTCCAAACCAACAATCAAATTAATTACCTAAACATATCATTAAGCTATAGAATAATCAACATATGATTATCTATCTTATGAAGTAAACGTATGATAACAAAACAACTTTTTTGTTACAAAAAATTAAGATAAACGTATAGATTCAATTAATAAACGATTTAGACCGGCTTTACTATCATTTTCAACCTACAGTCATAGTAATAAAAAAATCAATGCCAAATGAATATTCTAACATGTGATTTCTGTAAAGTAGTAGATATTAGATAGTGATTTTTCATTATCTAAATTCACTTTATTTAAAATTCTCACTCTTTCTCATAATAAGACGAGATATTAAGATATATACTAAGCAGTTAACACCGTTACGGAATTAAAAAAGACTTGTAAAAGCATACAAATTACTTGCTCTATTCTAAAATTTTGGTGGATTAAGATGCACATATTAAAAAAAAAAATGAATTGATATAAATTTTTATTAAGATGCTTTATTTAAACCACTATATGTTCATATCAAGATTTATTCCATCAACTTAATCCTTGTAAACAATTGTACGTACAATTTTATTTTTCTTTATACATGTGAAAGTTGATACCAAATTTTTGTGAAACATTTTTTCTTTTAATTTTGTCCATAATATAAATTATTTTTAATTTTATTCATTCAATCAAAGTAACTAATTTTTGTAAATGACCGCAAAAAGTGAATGCACCCTAGTACACTATAAGGGAAATTAAAGTGAGAAGAAATAATTTTTTATATTTCTTTTTATATAATTATCGAAAGATAGTCTCTATTTAGGTAAATCTACAAAATGGTGATAATATTCACATTAGAGTTTAAAGTGAATATTATCGATTATTAATTGACAAATTAAATGGAAATATTATAAATATATTATAACAAATTATTATATGTGTTAAAATAATCATTATTAATTTTCTCACCTGTACACTTTATTTACTTTATAATAACTAAATTTGTATAAACATATGATATTTTTATATCATATTAAATATGTTACTAATTTTAAAATATTTGTGTTTAAGATTATTTGTCATTTTAGAATAATGAAGAAGTATCAATTGTTTATTAATTAGCATTCTTGTTTATTTTATCTAAATGAAAAAAATTCTTACTGTATTCCAATCTCTCTGTTTAGTTTACTAACCTTTTATTTATTTATAAATCATAATAATTTTTCGTTTACGAGTTTCAATTCAAGTCCTCCAAATTTTTAACCTTTAATTTGAATTAGTTAAGACTATTTTATTTATAAGAATATTTTATATAAAAGTGTTTGGATAAGTTGTTTGAGTCTATTTGATCTTAATATATGATTTTGAGTTCGAATTCATCAGGATGAATAATTTTTCCATGCATTGAAGCATGATACATGTTTATGGATAATTTTTTTGTTCTTTTTGACATGTAATATATAAGTGGTTGTCAAAAGACTTTTACAAATTACTTACAAAAGAAAATTTTCATAAATTGTAAAGATTAACTCCATAAAAAAACTTTCATAAACTTTATGGTTTTTTTCTGTCAAATTTTATCGTTGGAATTTGCGAGAGCTTTGACCTCAATAAATTTGTTGCTCTTTAAGTTGTTATAAATTTCTCTTATTTCCTACACATATTACACTTCATTCATCTTTCTTCATTATTCATTTCTATCTCTTTCCTCTAATTTTTTTTTCTATATTATCTCTCTGAAATTTTCACTTCTCGTTTTCTCCTTTTATTTTTACTTATATCCTATTTCTAAACTTTTCTTTTATATTTTTCTCTTGCCTCTCTCTATTATTTTTTTTCACTCCCTTTTACCTTATCTATCATTAATTATATTTTAGATTTTCTATAAGGTAATTGTTCTCCAAAGTCGAAGCTAATAAATAGTTGGAAAAAACTTACAGGGATACATGCACTACCAATTTTTTTTATTGAAAATGTTGTCCAATGTTTCTTTTTTTGAGAAATTTATTGAGGAATAGTGAAGGAGGTTCAATGAATAAAGTAGAGGGAATCAAAGACAAGGGTATAATATTTTTTTTCTCAAACTAGCTTATCTTTGGTAAACAAAAAAACTCTAAAAGAGACATGTACTTAATTATTTTTAAAGACGGAGTAGTAATTGTACTTTATAATTTTCTTTTTTATATGTTAACTCTTTTTAAGAAAGAGTATTGCTGCATAATTCGCACACACTAAATATGAAAAAGGAAGATATTTCTAGTTCAAACCCACGCCTTAGTATATTAATTGTATCTATATTTAAGTCAATTTATTTGTGTATTTCAAATATCTAAACAACTTTTTGCATTCATATTTATAATATTATATATCATTTCTTAAAATAAATATTTAATTTTTTTAATAAATAATAAATTAAATACAAATTTTAGATTTTTATCGTTAAAATTTATATTTAATTTATCTTTTTCTTAAATAATTATAAATATGATGAAAATCTTATAATGTGTAAACACATTTATAAAAAAATTATTCAAAATTTGGAGAGTTTAAATTAATTTAAAGTAAAGACAAAAATATAAGATTTTTTTTTTTAAAAGAATAAAAAATTAAGGATTCTTTGTAGGGACTACATATAACTAACTATAAAGTACTCTACCAAATAATGAAAAGTGATAGGTAAACGAGGAAAAATAAGCGTATTGGAAGTAAAATCTAAGATGCAGCATATATTTTAAAAAAGAAGGGAAGACCATTGCCAAAAGAGTAATCAAGAAAATTACAACAACAAAAAAACTGGAAAAGGAATAATGCTGTGATCAATATATTGAAATTAACATGAAGTTGGCATCTTTGGATCCATTAGTGTTGGTGCTGTAGCTGTAGCAACTGTTAAATTTAGAAAGAACATTTTTATTTTCTTAATTTTACGGTTCCTACAGCTGTAACATCCTAATGCAACCGGAGAGGATCGGGTCCGGTAAATACAAATACACGTCGTATATAAGTTAACGACGTTTTAGTGACGCATTATTTTCCTAAACTTGAGAAATACCACGTCATTTTATGTTTTCATCCCACCTATTTTTTTGTCTCTGATGATAATCAAAAGTCAACCAAATCAACGGCGTCTACGACTTAGAAGCGGACGCGGCATCTTTGACGATGCTATTTACGGACATTGCGGGAGAAGAAGGCCCATCACCGTTGGATGCAATAACAGGGTTGGAGTTACCGTTATTGGCGGCGTTGATCATCAAGGGGTTCCTGTTGTGACACGTGGCAGTGGAGATAGCTGTAGCTAGAGAAATTGGCATGAGGCAAAGACCCTTTCCTTGCAAGTATTGCATGGCGGATCCCATGTCTTCCTCCATCAGCTTAGCCACCTGCTGCTCCGTCATTGTCAGGCTCTCGTTTGCCGTTTTTGGGTTGCCAGCAGAGTTCCGGGGGTTGCCGTTGGCTTGGACGCAGTCACTGACAACCTGCAAGGACAAATCGCCACGTGGCACTGTTAGGGGAGTGAGTGGAATCTGAGAAAGTAGCAACGCGTGCTACTTTTGGTTTGTCGTTTTGTGATGATTGAGAATTTCAGAATTGATTGATGATAGGAGTATTACTAGTATGAGCCAAACCCAACAAAAAGATAAAGTAATATAGTAGCTGTGTGTTTCTATCTGACCGTGTGAGAAGACTTATCACTCCGACATCATTTCATGGAGAGTATATCTTCTTATGGAAATTCTTACATGTTTTTTAATAGAAAAATGTTTGGTGGAGGACACCCATAGTAATGTGTATATATTCAGAAATTAACATAGAAATAAAATAAAATGCAAAAAATTTATAATATATTTTAATACTATCTTCCTCAATATTTTGTTTTATTAATTTCCCTATTGTCTTGGGAATGAATCATAAATATATTTCTTGTAATTGATGGTTGATTATTTATTTATTTTTATTTTAATATTCTTTTTCTATTTGGAATGAATAAACAATGGGCAAAACAGCCAACTTTTTTGCTGTATAATTAATGGTTTAGCTGAGATGTGTTCTAAAGTAGTATTTATTAAAGCATTTATTAAAGAATAAAAAGATGAAATTTTGTATTGAAAAAAAAAGTTAAATTAAAAAAAAAAGATAATTTCTATGTACAATAATAAATTTCTATATTTAAATAAGTAATAAGTATGTGTTTTTAAAACACTCACGTAAATCAAATATAACTTTGGACAACTACTCCTACGAAAGAAGAAAAGTGTAAATTTGTTGGGAAGGTAATTTACCTCGGAGGACATATCAGCAACAAGGGGAGCTACAGCCCCTGCTCCGCCTAATCTGCTCATACTCAAAACCTGTAAATCCAATTAATGCGCCAACAAATAACAAATATTAAAAATTACATTACGTATGGAAGCCTAACTTCAAACAATTAATTCATAAAAAAATTGAAGAAAAAGAGGGGAATCTCACCTTGACTTGGACCTGGAGGAACTTCACATAATCGATGATCTCATCTAGCATGGAGGCCTTGTCTGTCTGTCACTCCACAGACCAAACAATAAATTAAAATTTCAACAAGGAGAGTCCCATTACATTATGTTTTGTAGTACTCTCTTTTTTAAAAGTTACACATACGACATTCAGCCAAAAAAAAAAAGTTATACAAACATTAGCCATTTAAGAAAATCATTGAACACTACTGATAATTTTTATGAAATTTTTTAGTTTTCTTAAAAAAAAAATAAGATTCATAAATTCATTTACTTAATTAAAATATCTTACTAGTAGATACATAAATTGAGATAATAAATGATAATATTATTAAAAAAATCTAATTAAGGTTCTATTAATATGTTAATTTTTTTATTCAATATTAAAAAATCAGAGACAAATTGCGACTGAAAAATATTTTAATAATTTAATTTTTATATATGGTGGTGAGTATAATTTACTGTCAATCGGAAAAAATATTTCATATTTATTGTAATAATAGTTATTTTCTTAAGTCAGGCTGTCACAATATGGATGCTGTATGAAAAATTATAAACTTATATTTTATATGTAACAATATGTGACTATCAATGGTCATGTGTGTTATGGGATCAGACCTGTGTATTTTCTCGCTTCACATTTCAAATAGTAATTTCAACTCATAAGAATTTAACAAGCAAAAAATATCTACGTAATGAACGTTGGTCATGTATTAATACTTTACAAAAAAAAAAAAAAAAAAAAAAAAAAAAAAAAAAAAAAAAAAAAAAAAAAAAAAAAAAGAGAAGAAGAAAAGAAGGTATAAGCATAATCAGGATGGAGTTAAGTGTGGTGCGTTACCTTGTTAGCATTAGGAACAAGTTCCTGTAAGGCTTTCATCCTCTCAGCGATTCTTTCCCTCCGTAACTGCCATACATAAAATAAAATTTCGAAATTAATTTGATGTGAAAGAGAACAAAGCGATTGTATTGTACCCTAACAAAAACGAAAAAAATATATTTTAATCAAAGTACTAATAGTAGGCCCTAACAAACAAGTCTGATTATTCTGTTAGTAGCCTCTGACGGTCGCATTTTCTCTGGAAAAAAATATGTACGATTTAACATTTTCATAAGTATACTGTTATTAATTAGTTACGCTGAAAATGACAACTGAAATGAAATTATTGTGCTGAATTTGTTGAGCAACCAAACACGTCATACCCTTTCGGCGATGCTGTGCGGGTCAGTGGCTTGGCCTCTCCTAGCTCTAATCTTCTGTCTCGGCTGTCCCGGCGTTCCACTCGCCGGAGCCTGGTTCGTTGCACTCACTGAACCTCCAAAACCCTGCCCTTGAAAATGATGATTTGTGTTGTTTTGAGCGATACCGTGGAGAGATCCAGAGAAACCGTTATAGAGAGCTTGAACAGAAGAAGCGTCAACGACGTCGTTTTGAGAGGAGTCAAAGTCAGCGGGGTTCAAAGGCATCTGGAGGAGTCCGGAATCGGCACCTCTGAGAAGCATGAGAGCAGCGGCTTTGTCGTTGATCTGGTGGTTACGAAATTTGGAGGCGAGGTTGGTGTGTTCGTCGTAATTAGGGAAATGGACATTGTCGGAAAGAGGGGTTTCATCGGAATTGGAGTCCCATAACGGTTTAGGGTTGGTAGGGTCAAGATTATTCCAAGAGGAGGATGAAGGAAGGGTGGAGAGGATTTGCTTGAGAAAATCATCGTGAGAATTATGATTTTGAGATTGGTGGAATGTGTCGTGGTTAATTTGGATCTGAGAATGATTTTGAAGAGGAATTGGAATTTGAGAAGAAGGAGAGTTTAAGAGGGAGTTAAGGGATTGCATTTCTCTGCTACAAGGGTGCATGAAGAAGCGTGCGTTGAAGTTAGAAAGAGAGAGAGAGAGAGATTGTGGAATGTGGAATGGAATGGAATGGAGTGGAGGGGTTGAAATTTAATTAATAACTTGAAAGAGAGAGAAAATTGTTAAGTGTAGTAGGTTGCGGCAGTGTAGAAAGAAAGAGAGAGAGAGAGAGCGAGAGAGAGGGACAGTAGTGGAAGCGTTTCACCAGGAACGGATCAACTCTGCACGGATAATTTGCATTCTTTAATTTCCAAACAACATGGCATAACTGCTCCCTCACTATTCTTCTATTTCTATTTCAATTTCAATTTTCTCCAATGCTCTCCCTCACTTAGATACTACAACTACTCATTCTTTTTTTGGGAACTATAATTAGTATCATTTCGCCCCTTCATAAGAATTTAAATATAAAAATAATTCAAAGTTGTTTAATTCATATTTTACAATATAGTATTTCCTATGTCTTATATTATACCCACTTCAATCATTATTGTCTTTTCCAATATCAAATACTTAGTATTAAAATAAAGATATATTAGGAATATTATCATTAAATAAACTGAGTTTTGATTATAAATAATGATCGGATGAAATATGTCATTCTAACAAAATATATTTGTCTCAAATTATATATTATTTTATAATATTAATAAATTATAAATAATTCATTTTCTATTATATCATTTACTAAGGATACTTTGTAAAATACAAAGTAACTTATAATTACTTTTTTTCATATAATATTAATTATATTTTTTTAATTTGTGTGAAACTATCAAAGTAATTTATTATTTATGATGGATGAAGTAGTATGTACTTTTATGTTAAGTCATTAAGAAAACTTAAGAAAACTTAAATGACGATCACATAAAAATAAAATCAACCTCACGTACATTAAATATATGAGTCAACTTATTTATTATATTTTGAAAAATCAATCATTATATCAAAGGCATTTTACATGTATAAAGTTCTACATTTACTCACACTTAGAGTAGTGTAAACCATAAATAATATTTTGTTAATATTCTCTTTTCAATATTTACTCATTTATTGAGTAAGATTTATCTAATTTTTACTATTTTAAAAATAGATCCACCTAAAATAATAGAAAGAAGATGAATTTTACTCAATAAAATAATGATTATTAATAAGAGAGTATTAAAGTAAACGGAGGTAACATTACTCCACACACTTATATGCGGATTAAAATTAACAATTGAGTTATTTAACAATAGTACAAGAATTAACCATTCAAATAATACACCCCAAAAGGCATATGTATACTTTTACTTGCTAAACTTATTTACTATTTCAAAGTGTCACTTTTAACATACTACAGCTCAAATTATCGATTGCATCTAATCCAATAAGACGACTGATGGAAAATTTAAACACTTTTAATATGCACATTTAAATTATGAGACAGATTAGAAGAAGAAGAAGAATAAGACCTTATAGATCATATATTCTTAATTTATTTTGGAGCTGTATAGAAGATGCTGGGTATGCTATCCATATTTATCGTCAGTGACTGAACCTGCCATGTTCAAATGGGAGGATATCTAAGGGGTGCACAGTTTAAATATTCTTAATTGAGACAAGATTCAAGAGAAAGCTTGAAAACGTACACAACATTGATAAGGAAATTAAATTTTTGGATAGACTATACATGAATAAAGCTTAATATTTTTGGTGGACATGAAGGGGCAGCGTCCCTAATGTGCTGAATAAAGGTTTATTGAAGCTTGGCAACGACAAAAGATATAGGTACATGTCCTTGTCCTGTAGCAATCACATCCTCCCTTCTCTTCAGGTGCTAGGACTCTCTTTACACCTCGACCCCCACTTACTAAAAGTCTAAAACTATATATTACGCTATGCTGTTAACATTCACGGTAGGGTTGAGTTAAGTTGGTTGCCTAAATTTCTACTTGTATTTCAATTTATATTTATGACTTTTTCTTTTTATAGTATTTATACCAGTCTTTTCTGTTTTTCATTTTAACAACTCTATCAATCATATAATTTGATACTTTTTAATTATATCCTCTTTTCAAAATAACTTTTCATTACACGTAAGGCAAATATGTGACCTCATAAAAGAAAGAAAAAAAATTCTTATGCGAGGTTGCATCTTGGATGTGCACTCATATGTTGTGTTATTTTTTTAATTGGAGAATAAATGTTAAATTAATAAATAAAAATAAAAAAAGAAATTATATTTATAAAATCAAACAAAATACATTAATTAAATTAATTAACAAATAAAAAAATGTGTTATAATATTTTAACAATTCTCTTTTAAATTGCATCCTATTGCAACTTTATTGTATTTTGTTAACAGTTTTCCTTTCTTTTTTCTCACTCCTCTTATTTTCCTATTTGACGGGATATTGCAAATAAGTTAACAACAACTCCCTCTTAATTTGGAGTGTATATTATAGCACGTTTTTTTATTTAACACATCTACCAAAATTAACTTTTATGTATTTTTATTAATTTTGTTTAATGAATTTTGTTTTATTTTATTAATATAATTTATTTGTTTTATTTATTATTATAATATTTTTTTATTTATTGAAAAAAAACACATATTCACATCCACATAATGCCACCTCTTATATAAAAAAAAAATAATTCAAATACATTATTATTTTGTGATCTCTTAAACATAAAGTGAAATATTTTCGTAGAAAAGTTGATAAAACATA
>JBBPBS010000007.1:14117181-14144609 GCA_037974835.1 Cicer judaicum
CCAATTTACTAGAATGAAGTTTATGGTTATTGCTCACAATAGTAGGAGTGTTTATATATTTATTACTATCTTTTAAATTTGTGGTTATATTATCAATTGTAATTTTGATTATTGAGTCAACATGAATTAGTTTTTCTTTTTGCTGATGAAATTATTTAATTTATATTTCATAAAATATCTTTATTGTTTGATATTATTAGTTATTAGTTAGTTTAACTTATTTGGCTTTGGTTGTTTTTTATTAGTTAGTCTTTCAACGGATAAATTCATATACTAGTACATTTTACTCGAATGTATAAATATTTAATTTTTGGTTATTTTATCAATTAATAAATCGTGAGGTAATTTCAGAAAATAGTATGATATTAGTTGTCAACTTGTTATATTTTAATTCTAATCCTTTCTTTATCTTTTTTCCTTTTTCGTTCTTCCCTTCTTTCTATTTCTTTTTCATGGTAGACTTCATTTGATATTGAATATAAGATAAAGTTGAGTTAATAAAAATTATTTTATTTGATATAAAACTTAGATAATATATGTTCATTTTTGTTGATTTATTTTCTCTTATATTTGATATCAAAGAGAGCATGGAGTACCTCTTAAATGATCCGTTGAATTGGTCTGTCAAATATAATAAAATAAAAAATTAAATGGTGAACTAAAATCCATCCGAAATTTATATTTTGAAAATCAAAATTAAATATTTTACTTTAAAAATAGTTGGTGGGCTAACCCTCTAGGCCTGCCCCCAACCAGCAAAGTGGTGGGCTACCCGCTATGTTTTGCACATTGGCCCAACGCGTCAAAGTAGCTTTAATATGGATCCATATTTATTCCACTTAACTTCTACGATTAACAAAAAACGCTTGTTGTTAACAAATAAAAACTTTTTATCCGTCCTCGTATTTTTAATAATAAGCATGCTTAACCACCAAAATTATATAATTAAGGAGTGGTGCATTTGATATGCAAAAAAGAAGTATAGAATAGAACAACATTTAAAATATTGAACAACTTTTTACATATATATATATATATAATTATTCATAAAGAAGAGTGACATATAGAAGGGAAAAATAAAATGGAGAGATGAGAGGGGAGAGATAAGAATTGAGGAAATACTTTGGTTGAAAATAAAAAGGTTATTTTAGTATTTTAGATAGTTTGTATTTTGAACAAAAAGTTGTACTATAGTTTAGTGAAAGACAAAAATTTCAACTTTTGTTTTGTAGTCCAACTCTCATAGTTTAGTGTGTTGTCGAGTTTGCTATTTTTCAACAAATCAAATGCACCAAATGAATATTACATAAAAAAGTTACAACCTCCATATATTTGAGTATTATCCACCATGTGGTCTTGTGTATAAACCCTCACAGTTTTCACGAGGACAGCTAATCTAACATTTTGAAGCCACATTTTAGAGGTATTATTTGTTTTGGAGTTTTGTGCATAAGCCTCAATGGTTTTGTTCGTTCTAAACGATGCATCAAAATAGTAAAAGACTGTAAGTGCTTTTATAAATTCTCAATCAATTTGGACTTTGTTGGTGCACCAGGACCATAGCCTCCAGTTGAGGCTACGTGACTAAAGGGTCAGTTGTCCCGCATGGCTAACTTAGACCAACATTATCCATGGAAAAAATTATTATAATGATCTCAAGCCACATTTTAGAAATCATTTTAACCTTTAGAGTCTTACCTATAATCTTTGCAATTTTGTACCTAATAAAAGACGTTTTGATAGATAAAAAAATTGAGGTGTTGTGATTAACCATCATATGTAGTGTCAAGGAAGTAATAAACTCAAGCTTCTTCCAAGGTGTTTAAAAAATTATGAGATAGAAGGGGAATTTATATAATATCTGTGCTCATTTCATTGACTTGACATTCAATTTAAGTGGAAGAAAATTATATTCCTAACTTATTGATAAGGTACAAGACATTTTAAATTCATATGATGCAAAACATTAGTATGGTAAGCAGACACATGAAGTAGCTATGTGACAGAACGATCGCACAATCACACTTAGTTATTTATCTCTGATTCCCAGCCGCAAAAAGAGAATACAACGCTAAACTTAAGGAGCTAAGAGTAAATTGATTTTTCCATACAATATATAAAAATGTACTATTATTAGCCCATGGTATAAGAAGGGCTTGGCAAGTTTATCACAGTAGTTTTGGTCTTGGTCATCATGTTTATGCTGTTTGTTATTCCTTGTGATCCAATTCCACTGTCCTTTATACCCTGTCAATACAGCATTTGATAAATATTAGACACATTTTTTTGCTTTGTCATATATAAATGCTTTTGGTTATTTTCAAAGTCTTGGAAAATATCAATTTTTAATTTTTGTTGTGTGAAATCAACAGCATAATTTGATCAGTTGTGTTGTGTTTATTTCAACAACCAAAATTTTACAATTTCCGTAACAATTTTTTAAGTGATTAATCCAATTTAAATAGATGATTAATGAATATATCACGAATTTGAATGTTATTAATCATGATTTTTATCTGATCAATTCAAAAGTTATTTCTCTAATTTGATTGGTTTTGTGGAGTTTTTTATTGTTTACCTGAAAGGGAAAATGATCTGGCCCACGAGCTGGGGCAGAATTTATCTGAACTGTTCCTGTTTCCATCGCATCACTAATCAAGATTGCTTTGTTCACATCTTTTGTGAATACACATCCCTGAACAATTTCAAGTTCAATGTGTTCATACAAATAATTACAAAAGACAAGAATAAATAAATGTGTAAGATGCAATGACTACAATTTTTGTATGTATCTAAAATACAAAAATATTTTTGAGTTTATCTTCTCTTAGTAATTTCTTAGACTAAATTGATTAAAAGAAGATACATTTTAAAACTAAATTAACTAACAAAAAATAGATTTAAGAATGTTTTTTGTGAATGCAATAAATTAAAAGAACTAAAATGAATGAAGATTTACCTGAAGTCCAAAGTTGCTAGCATTACAATGGTGGATACCTTCTTCAACAGAATTGATCCTAATTACTGGCAAAACTGGTCCAAATGGCTCTTCCCATGCAATTCTCATGTCTGGCTTAACATTATCAAGTAACAAAGGCCAAATGAGATTCCCTTCTCTTTTATACTCCTGGCAGAATGTTGCTCCTTTCTGTTTAGCATCCAACACAAGATCTTCAATGAAATTGGCTGATGATTCTGATACAACTGGTGTGATATCACAATCATTCTCAGGTGGTCCAACAGTTAGTTTTGCAACCTTAGCATTCACTTTCTCAACCAATGCATCAGCAACTGATTCCATGACCAACACAACCTTAACAGCAGTACACCTCTGACCACTTTATTGAAAGAAAAAAAAACAAAAATAAATTTCAAGTGGCATTACAATGCAACATTCATATGATAATAAATTATAGTATTTGTCCCTTAAATTTTTTTGTTCTATGTTTGTCCCTTAAGCTGCAAATATAAAACATTTTTGTCATTTTTTCATTTGAGTCCGTCAAAAGTTTCTTTCTTCATCTTTTTGTTGAGTCACACACCTAACCACCAATACGTAAAACCAACTTAAGAAGAGACTCAAACAAAAAATTCACAAAAAGGTCCAAATAGTATTAGCAGTTATATTATTGAAGTCAATGCATAAAAATACAAAACCTTCCCCATTCACCTGTATGAAAAACCTCCTTTAATAATGTTTGCAGCAACCAAGTCAAGGTCAGCATCCTCAAGTACAATGCATGCATCTTTTCCTCCCAATTCCATTTGTAGAGGAATCATTCCTGCCTTCTTTGAAACTGCAATGCCAGTATCTCCACCAGTGAAGCTGGAAGGTAGCAATGTTACAAGTCATTTAGAGGAAAAATTACTATCACAGTATCATATAAAAGGGAGTAAACTGGTTACCTTATACAGTTCACTGCTGGATGCATTGTAAGAAAGTCACCGATTTCTGAACCTTTTCCAGTAATACAGCTGATTAGGCCTTTGGGAAAACCAGCCAAATGAAAGCAATGAACCATGTGTAGAGCAGCAACAGCTCCCTGAAATGCAGCATCAAACAACCATTAGAAAGAACAATAAACAAAAGAAGGGGGTGTGATTAGAGGACTTAAAAGATTCTGACATAAACTTATTGTCCGTTTGGAGTGACTTATTTGATGGATATAAGTACTTGTGAGACTATTTTCGAGAGCTTATTGAAACAATTTATGAGATCTCTATGTGCTTTTGATGATTATCATCACAATCAAAGATTTAATAATTACCTGAGTTGGAGGTTTGAGCACAATAGCATTTCCAGCAATGAGTGCAGGAGCAATTTTTGAAACAGCAAGATTAACAGGATAGTTAAATGGTGGAATGGCCAAAATCACTCCCAGTGGAATCTGAAAATCAATTGCAACTTTCTTAGACCACATCATCAACCAAGCATTACAAAACAATAAGATAACACATGGACATGTTCACAATGATCAATTGATTTATTATAACTAGTCCTTAAAATTTACTACGATAATGGTTGTGATGTGTCAATTTATTGAAATGAAAGCATTCCAATATTTCAAAAGATTAATTTATAGTAATGTATGAGTTTTAAATTAAGATGTAGCATATGTAATGAAGATAGACCTTGGAAGTGAGGCAATATTTGGTCCTTTCATTTCCAGGAAAGCTATCTGAAACCAAGAACTTTCCCTCTCCAAGAATCCTTACTCCTTCTTCAGCACAGTAAGAAACCAAGTCACCAGATCTTACAACCTTCATTGCAAAAAAATAAATTTTAAAAACAAATTATCTTCATGATTTCTCAAAAATATTATAGTCCTAAACAACAGTTGACTTGTTAAAACAAAACCATCATGTAACACAATACGCACCTCTGTGACTGCATCTTTAGCTGGCTTTGCAACTTCTTTGACTAAGCATTCTGCAATTTCAGCTTTGTGTTCTTTGAGTATTGCTGCAGCCTTGTGAAGAAGTTCAGCTCTCTTCCAAAGTGGTGTCTTTGCCCATAACTTTTGTGCTGCTTTTGCTGAATCCATCACCTTATTAACCTCCTCTTGTGAACAAGCTGCATTAATATCATTCTTAAGAGTCTTAGAGCCTATTAGACAAATTTCTTTTCTGTTATCTATCTATTTACCTATCTGTATGTTTTACACAAAATTCACCACTACTAGTTGGTTTATAAAGGTGAATCTTCAGAATATTTTCATGTTATATAGTTCATAAGTTTTGCATTCATTAAACACATAAGAAAGGAAAATTAATTTTTGTGATAACATATACTAGTATAACATTACCTTGAACTTTGTACTGAGGCTTTCTGGTAGTAGGGTTGATGATAGAAACACTTTTTCCAGAGGAAGATTTCTGCCATTCTCCATCAGCATAGTACTTGAATACATCTCCATCTAAAATCTCTGCAAGGACTCCAGTAGCAGCCATGTTAGAAAATATTCAGATGCAAATTCAAGTAAATAATAGGACTGTTATAATATAACAACACAGAGAGAATGAGTTGAGGGTAGGAGGAGTGTCTGGTGTAGTATGGTTGGTTTGAATTTTTGGGTGATTGTTTGGTGAGTGACAAACATTTATTGTGTAAAGAGAAGATCAGCCACTAATAGTTCTGTCATGTGAATAGGGACAAACTTCAATTGTTTTGGTGGCTCATAGATTGCCAACTGAGCTTTGATTATCTTATCTCAACTCACATTGTCCTATATTGAAAATTTTATCATAATATAGTAATTAGAAGGATGGAATACCATTTAGTCACAAATGTGTACGGATCATTAAGATTGCATGGTGTAGTAGCACGTAGAACCACTATATTTAGAGAAATAAAATTTCTTTCTAAATTAAACGGTTCTAGAGTTTACTGTACCGGAAAATAATTCAAATTAATATTATATTAGACTAAAAATTGAGTAAAAAAAAAACTAGTTTGATTGTTCGACGTTAGTAACTTGCTTGGAAATGAATTAGTGTGTAAATTAATTCCTGTACGTCTACACTTTTTTATTATTCCACTTGTGAGAACTAAGGTGAATAATTTAATCAATTTGTCAAGTAGAATAAACGGTATATGCTATTGGTACCAGAAAAAGAATCTGTGTGGTTGATAAATTTGAGTCAATTGTTTTGTTTACACGGTGTCAGTGAAGTTCCTGGTTTGTGAAAATATCATAAGAATGACATCATCAACGATGGAAAATAAATCATAATCCTACTTTTCTTAAAGTCCAGGTTGGAGTGCACTTATTTCATGAGTTCTAATTTAGATCCATAAAAAAATGAGTTATAGCTTAGAAAGTAAAATACAACATAAAAATCAACAGTTATTTTAATACATTCATAATATACGTACGGTTAATTTATTAATCAGATTATTTACTTTACCCTATGAAATAATTGTTAGCTGAACCAAACTCAATAGCCAACATATACCTAACAAATTTTGGAGGGTTTTGTACAAGTCATATTTTTATACCAAAAATGTGACACATTTGGATTTCATGGTCTGGTATACCGTCAAAACAGGGGAAACAAATCAAATTGGATCCACAATTTGACTAAATCTAAATCCAGCTAGTTAATTAATTGTATTTGAGTCTTTGAAAATAAATTCACATGTACAAACATGCATATTGTTATTAATTTTATAAATAAATTATTCTGCATGTTATAATTCACAATGAGTAAATCCTATATATAACTTTTGCTAATTAAAGTTTGTAAACGGGTACATCCATAATAGAAAATTGAAAATAATTGTAATGGTTAATTTTCATAACTGTGAATAGTGAAATGCAAACCCAAAAGACACCTTTTACTGCAGAAATTTCAGAGACCAATGAGCATGAGCATCGAAAACATTTGATATGTTGTGGTGGAAGAAAAGTGAATTGTTGAAGAAATTTATCTCTCTTCTTGTTTGGTAGCTTATTGAAAGCTAAAGTATTCCTGCTTGTGATGCTGATGCATGGCGACGAAGATAACAACATGTTAAATGGAAAACTAAACTATAAAATGTGCTTGAGTGAGTGTAATTTCTTTGATCAAAACTGTTATAGTACAGAGTTTAATTTAGTAAACTAAAATCTAGGAGATAAACTAGGACATTGACTAGTTTAAGGTCAAGGAAATTTTCTTAAAATTATTATTATTTATACATTGCATTGGATGGAAAATTAAGTGGAACTTTTTAATGCTTATTTAAAACGTATGAAAAATATGATCAAGAATGTGATATTAATAATCCCCTGATTAATGTTGTATAGAACACCAAACTACTAGGAGTTTTTTTTTTGACGGACCAAACTAGGAGTTAGGAGTTAAAAAATATGTATTGCCTTTAATTACTTGTACACTTCCAATAACATCATTCTAGGAGTACTCCTTTGTTTCATGCATTTATTCATACTTAGGAATCTGATCAAATAACTTCATCTACGGAGGAAACTAAATCAACTTCCCATGCATTTTTTTTATTTCATTGGTCCAAAAAGTATAAGACTAGTTAATTCCTTAGCAAACTCAACTTGAAATATATAAAAACAACTTAACATGTTGAGAAAGTGCCGATTAACATTTTGTTGCATAATTATATTTTCTGGTTCATTAACTACTTTTGTCCTTAATTAATTAACACTCATTTACATAAATAATTATTCCTAAATATTTCTTCCGTCCTAAATTATACGTCATTTTGATAATTTTACATAAATCAATTAACTTTGTATCAACAAGAAAATTTGTAATTTTCCTTTACGAAACATTTTTAATTGTTATTGTACTTTAAACTTTTTAATAATTTTTTATAAAAATATTTAGAATATTATAAAAAAGTTTATTCACAAAAAATTTGAATTTTTTAACTAGAGGTCAATTAAATATAAATTTTTTATATGTCATAAACAAAAATATCAAAAATATAAACTTAAAAATCAAATTTTAAATTCATTTTTTATGGATAATTTTTTTACAATGTTATAAACATGTCTTTAAAAAGTGATTCAAAAATATGTGTCAATATTTCAACAAAGGCCAAAACTATTTGCATAATATTTTTATAAGAACTAAAAAATATTAATTTTGTTTTATACAAACTAAAAACAAAAATTTAAAATTTTATATGAACTAAATTTATTTATCGCTATAAAATATTCTCTCCTAATTATAAAACACTATTTTTATTAATAAAAAGTTATTATTAAATATAAACTCATTTAAATTATCAGATTTATTTATTATTTTTATTCAAATATTCCTCTTATTAATACTATTAATATATTTTGAAAGATACAAAATTAAAGATAAACACATTCAGATACGTACAAAAGATATTTTATAAACATCAACATATCAAATGAATAAATCAAATTCATCGTATAATTTTCTTAACGTGTGTTAAAAAAAAAACGTTTATAAAATGGGATTGAGGGAGTAAATAGAAGGACGGAGAGGTAAACGTGAAATCGAGATGGAGTGGCTTCAAATCAATTCAATTAAGCAAAGTTATACATTGATAAATGGATTTCCAAGCGTGGTCTCTTGATCAAGAAATAAAGATATACTTTATATATCAAGATGTGATTTAATTGAATACCACACAAAACCTGACCAAAAAAAACAAGAAGGGGGGTGGGGAATGGGGTAGTTGATAAAAAAAAAAAAAAAAAACAAAGCATGGTTGATAGCATGTCTACTTCCATTCCTTGGGGATTTATGGTTTAGGACCACTTCCATATAATTACATTTTAGCCATTTGAGATTATGACCTTACAATTCTTCCAGGAAAAAAAATTGTAGACGGACCACATTAACAAAATGGCATTGCTTTGTTTCAAAATAGATTTGCATGGCCTACCATGCAATTATGCACACAGCACCATGATATTGATCATTGATGGAGGCTCAATTGGGACTACATTTATGTTATGGTCTTATCTTATCTAACTAAATAGGGCCAGCCCAACTTTAGGGTACAGGTGAAATTGTGAACAAAAATATATATACACTATATAACATTGATAAGAATAGAAAATTATTATCAAATAATCAGTTGTATAATTAATCTTTGGCAAATTTGGAATCGGAGCTAGAAAAATGAAATTGTTGGAATGGAATGGCACGTGTGGGATTTTTTATTTATTTATCATTTTTTAAAATTTAACACTAAATTGTCCTACAATAATAAAATGTCATACTTGGGTCTCTGACTTTTTGAACAACATTTTTTTTAATATGTAATAGAAGGTTGCATCCTACGAACATGTCTTAATTTAAATATATTTTTTCCCTTAATTTGGCACTTGGAAAATTGTTTAACAAATTGAAAATAATTTTAATATTTTAAAAAACAAAATATTATTAATAAAATAAATTACATTAAATTGAAGAAAAAAACATGGTTGATTTCGAGAAACTAGTCATTTTAATTCTATTTTGTTAACAACTTCCTCCTTTCTTTTTTCTTTAATTTGATTCAGAGAAACAAAAATAAAAAGAAGTTGTTAACAAGATATAATTAATTTACTAATTTGCAAAATACGAAAGAGTTGTTATAATAATATAAATGTATCTATAACTTAAAATAGAGAGTTGTTAAAATAATATAATAAGTGATTTGTTTTTGCGCATATTTAACTGCATTTTTTTCTTCAATTTAATGTATTTTGTTAATATTATTTTACTTTTTAAAAATATTTTTAATTTATTAAATAATCAGTTAAAATGAGAATAATTTTTTTAAAAAATATTTTTAATTTATTAAATAGTCAATTAAAATGAGAAGAAAAAATTTTCAAAACGTGTAGATATCACATCTCCAATAAATGATATAGTTTATGGACAAAATTATTAATTTTTATTTATTTGATCTAGCAAAAAAAAAAGGAGAAAAAGAAAGGAGAGAGTCATTATCAAAATATAATTAAGTTGTTAATTTATCCATAAAATATATGTGACAGTTGTTAAAATAATTTAAATTTATCTACAAAATCAGAGGGAATTGTTAAAATAATATAACACGTTACTTGTTTAGGCACATCTTTTTTTAATTTAATATATTTTATTTTATTGATAATATTTTGTTTTTTTAAATATTATAATTATTTTTAATTTATTAAATAAACAATCTTTCAAGAACTAAAATGAAGAGAAAAAATATTTAAATCCGGCATCTCCAAGATATGATATTCTACTGCATGTAAAATTATTTTCCGTCAAGAAGTCAATAATGCAATCACCTATAGAATTTAATAAGTAGGATATTTTAGTTTTTTTTCTTACGTGGAACAATTTGATGTCAAATTTTTTTTAAAAAAATGATATAGTAATGAAAAAATTTCACGCATGTGAGGTGGTCTAAGTCTTCAATTAATTTCAAATTAGACTACCAACAATGGCTCATACAAGGATAATTAAATGAACAAAGATCCAAATAAATGTAGCTTTTAGGTATGCATGGTTCCATTTTTGGGTGAGGAACCTCATATACAATTTTGACAAATATTTTATTTAGTAGTATTTTTATTTGTTAACAGAATCATTTACAAGTAGTATTACTCATGTCGAGATATAAGTAGTATTACTTAAATAGTATTACTTAATTTTGGCATGTAAAAAATTATGTTATCAAATAAACTCTTTTTCATAACTTTTCTTTCTATTTTTTTTTTATATAAAAAAAAACTAAATGAGTTTCACTAAATTTATGTGCATTTACATAGTTTAATAATTAATTAGACAGTATGTACTTTATAGTAAGATTATGTTTCTATAATTAATTTAATTAAAATTTTATAGAATAAGTGTTTTTCTTATAAATACTTATTTATAAACTATTTTTATATCAAATAACAATTTATAAAGTACATTTGTTTGAGTTTAGATGAAAATAATTTTTATTTTAATTAATTTAAAGATTATTTTTTAGAGATTTTTTAAAAGATTATTTGTTTTCACTCCCATTTGTTTACTATTATAAAAATAATTTTTAACTTGTTTGTATACAAGTTTATAAAAATTATTTTCTTTAAATTACAATGACTATTTCGTAGACACATTTTAAATTTTGATTATTATAATTGATTAGTCCTAACCACCAATAAATAAACACATACAATAAAAAATATGTAAAAAATCGAAAAAGAGAAAAAACTTAAATAAAAACCTAGACGAGAGGATTGATGTAAAATAAAAAAAGGAATGAGAAAATTAACAATATTGTGAAAGAAAGAAAAAAAAAAGTTAAATGTGGAACAAATGCAACTAATGAATTAATGTAAAATAAAAACTTATTAAAAATGAATAGAGGACGATTTGATATTTTTAAAATAAGGTAAAGTAATTTCATCATTTTTTCTTGAATTAAATTCCATATTTTTTAATTGTGTTTTATCTTTCTCTTTCGTCTAAATGCAATAAAGTATTATTTTTAGTTTTTTATTTTTAGTAAAAAATAATAATTTTTTTAATAAAATTATTTTAAAAAAATGTAAAATAAATACCATTCAAACTCTACAAAAAAAATTTTGACTTAAAAAAATAGATTTTTTTATGAAAAAACTTGAATTAAACGTATTCATAAATATGTCAAATGATGTTTCTTTTTAAAACTCTAATAAATCAAACAGTGAAATTCACTCGCATTTAGTGTGTATAAGTGGAACATTAAGATTTGAATTCGCACTTGACCATGTCAAATGTCTCTCCAAATCTTTATTGAAGTCTTGATAAAAGCTATAGAGGAGAAAATATTTAAATTAAAAATAAAATGTATATAGTCTTCGCGCTCAATCCCGTTGGACTTAATATATGTATATAAAATATAAATGACTTAAATCAATAGACTTTGATACTATATTATTTTTTTATATTATAACTAACTCATTATTACAAAATTAACTCATAAAATAAGAAATGTCACTTTTTATAAATCATGCTTATATACCTTACATGTAACCACTGTGGAGCTAAAAAAATTTCTCAAAATAATATTATTAGTGTTTTTCTTCCTTCTTTTATCATATATTTATTATATCAAAATTAATTATTTTAAAGATATATTAAACACAACATATATATTTTTTTCAACTGAAATTCAAACTTTAATTCACAACCACGTACTCTTATTCTTCCATTAAACTCAACTCCTTTGTTAATCTTATTAGGGTTTATGTGTGTGGATAAAATATTTTTAAAAATCGGTTTTATGTATAGCCCTGTTTTTTTACATATTAAAAATTTAAGTCAATTTATCCTTTACTATTTAAAAACTATTTGTTTCATTTTTAATACAAAAGTTGACGTTGTTTTGTGCTTATTGAACACAATGATAATCACTTAAAAATAATATAAAAAATAATTTAATGTTAAATTATATGGCCGTAGGTTATAGATTATATAAAAAAATATTTTAGTATTCTATAATTTAACACAATGATTGTTTTTCAAATTTTATTTTTTTAAAATAGTTGTAATAAACAAATAAAAAGTTGTGATTATTTTATCCAAGAAAATATTATCGCTTTTTAGAAAAAACTGTAATGAAAAAACGAGAACTTTTTGAAAATAACTATTTAAGAAAAGATTTTATTTTATTTTAAAGTGTAATAAACTTACCCAAAATACTGATTTTCTTGATCACAAGTAACCCAATACACATAAAACTCAACTCAAAGCCCATATTGTGACGATCCAAAATAAGCCCAGCCAATCAAAGCCGTCGTCAAAGTCGGTTACCGGCAGGCAGAGATCAATCCATAATAAAGGGTTCCGATTTCGAATCTAATAAAAAATTCTTCAATCTCCGATTTACGTTTCACAGTACAATTCACAAACCCTAGGAAAAAGAAGATGCATCCTAAATCATTCCAAGTCCTAGTCATATCGCCGGACCAACAAATTTATCCTAAATCTGTTACCGGCGATCAAACCCTTTCCGACCTAAAATTCTCTCTCTTCCCCAATTCACAACACCTCCTTCCATCATCCTTCTACTTCACTCTCAATGGAAAACCTCTTCCCGATAACACCGTTTTCTCCACCTCCCGAATCGCACCTCTTTCAACTCTCGTCCTTCAATCACGTCTCCACGGCGGCGGTGGAGATGGCGGCGCGACGGGAGCCGAGTCACGCGATTGTTACCTTAAAATGTACGCGGAAAAGAAACCAGACAAGGTTGATCCAAACGAACAGAGGCTTTCGAAGTGGCAGAACTGTGCGCTATCGAATGAACCGTTGCGTGAACCATGTGTGATCGATAAGCTTGGGAATATATTCAATAAGGTATCTTTGGTGGAGGCTTTGTTGGGGAAGAAACTTCCGAAGGAATTTGGGTATATCAAGGGTTTGAAAGACATGATTACGGTGAAGCTTTCTTCGATTAACGGCGAAGATGATGGGGCTAAGTTTCAATGCCCTATTGCAGGGCTTGAATTCAATGGGAAGTATAAATTTTTCGCTTTGAGGAATTGTGGGCATGTTTTGAGTGCTAAGGCTTTGAAGGAGGTTAAGTCTTCTGCTTGTTTGGTTTGCCATGAAGAATTTGATGAGGTTGACAAGATTGTGATCAATGGTAATGAAGAAGAGGTGGCGGTTTTGAGGGAGAAGATGGAGGAGGAGAAAGCTAAGGTTAGGGAGAAGAAAACCAAGAAGGTGAAGAATAGTGAGGCTGTGAATGGTTTGGGTTTGGAAGTGTCAAAGTTGAGTGGAACTAAGCATAGTATTCTGGGTGTGGAGAAGGCTTCTGCTAAAGTTGATCGAAATGGGAAAGTTGCTAATGGTAATAAGAGTGTTAATGGCGGTGCTGCTGCTGCTAAGCGTTTCAAGGCAACTGATATTGCCCCGGCCAATGCTACTGAGGTTTATGCCTCTATTTTCACTTCTTCTAGGAAGTCTGATTTTAAAGAAACATATTCTTGCAGATCTCTGCCTCTTGGTAGAAACTAATTGTGTTATATGGTATACAAGTTTGATGTTTCTACTGTTTTATTCTTTCTGAATGTACTCAACTTTAGCTTGTTATTATAGCTTTTTCCTGTAACAATGTAGTTGCTGGCTTCATACCCGGCTTATTATATCATATCATATCATTAATCTATCTTGCTTTTGAAGGGGTTTTGTGAATAACGTATTTGTTGTCATTTTAATGTTACTCTCTTTGAAAATTGACTCTATAAAATATGTTATTGCTTATTGGAAATAATATACTATGCATTTATTTGGGTATCTGTTCTCTTTTTTCTCCTGCCCTGGGTTATTGAGAAAAACGAAAGCAGAACTTGTTTGTTAAGATGGGTGAGTTGTGTTCAGGTCCATCTTCTCCATGTTTCTGATTATGCACCGGTTGAACCTGGGATATTTGGGTTTGTAGTGTCCATGGAACTGGTACTAGTGTACTACCCATTCTTAGATTGTAAATGAAGAATGAAATTCAACCTGAACATATCTTTTACTTAATGGATTTTGATTAATAGGTAGGATAGTTGTCATATTTAACTATTCATAGGAAAATGAGTACAGTATATAGCGAAATTGGAACAAAATATGAAGTGCCCAAGAAGTGATGCTTTGTATTGTCCACAAAATAAATATAAACCAAGTTCTTAATTGCCACATATAGTTATAGTAATAGTGATAATGATGCTCCATTTTCTTGGAGTGAAATCTTACATCATTTATTATAACTCCCAAGATACTTGTCTAGGTAATGAGTACTTATCACAGTTGATGCTGTATTTGTGTTTTTGGTCTCATCGGATCTGTGAAGTACTCCATACAGTTCAGAACTTTCAAAATCAAAGAAAACTATGATATCGATGACAAAATATGCAGGTAAAACCAACTCCAAGTAGAATATAAGACTGATTGGTCCTATATAAAAATGTAAAATAAAAGATTAATTTACATGCTGTGAATACCCAGGGATCAAACGAAAGGTGGACAACAAGGATCAAACTAACTATACTGTGTACCCCTCAAGTTTTCTGAAACTAACAAATCATGACTTTCAAGAGTGAACTTACATAAATAGTCTATCTAGAAGGATACTTATGTTTGTCTATCATCTACAGGTTATCCTAAGAATTGAAAATTCTAGTAATGAATGGTCGGGTTGCCCAAACACTTATCGGACCTTTTTTGTAAGTTCCAATTGGTCATAATCAAATAGCAATTAAGGCGTTAAAATGGTTATCATTTATCAAATTGTCCCAGGCCAAGGCATCATTTGGAAATGGAATGAATTGAATGCAAATCATGTTTCGCTTGCTATTTCCAACTTTTAATTGCAATTTATACTGTTTTGAAGGGAGAGAGGAGTTTAATAATTTTTAGACGGAACTTTTTATTGCTTTTTAATCCTTTTGTTGCTAGCTCACAGCCTATCTGTTCCTAAGATTGTGAATGAAAACCTTCATGGTGGTGGATGGGTGTGAAGGGGACCAAAGGTGTTTGTACAGCTAAAGCTTCGTCTGGATACTCTTCGCTTCTGCACATGATTGGAAGTGGGTATGGAGGTTGAACGCACCTGCAAAGGTGCAATTTATGGTTTAGCAGATCCTGCATTTGGTACTTCCTACTAATGACATGAGGACTAGTGTGTGAAACGAGTTAAGCAACAACCTTCCATTCAATTTCATGTTCATGCTTCATATATTCACCCAGGTTGTTGAGCGAACATGGATTGTGGTAGTCAAATATATTGAAATTGTTTATTCCTTGGTTACTTTTTGTCTGTTACATATTTATGGTTAAAAGATCTAATGAGAAATGTGACTTTCAATTGTGTCAAGTAGCTAAAATTAACTCAAAAACGTGGCTCGGTATACCATGTCATTAAGAAATTTGAATATCAAATTAAACAAAACACACGAGTTGAAACCGTCGTTCTACTTTGTTATGGAAATTATCTTAAAAGATCAATGAATAGTGTATGAAAATTAAACGTGCTATGATAAGTGGAAGAATAAAAACAACATACAAATTTGCAAGTCATATCAGCTGAATGAGGATACAATAATTAATAATATATAAATCATAAGGTGTTTCTTTCATTTTCCTTTCCTAGTCTCTACCGAAAATAGACACAAAAATGCCATTTCTTGCCTATAATTTGCATAGGATGCGTATCTGTATCGATATAACAAGTCTGAAATAGTCAAACGCAAAACATAAATCAATTAGAAAGAATGAGTTCTACAATGACCAGCCGGAAAAGAGTTCACTCAGCCACAACTTCAATTTCAGATTTCTTCTCATTTGTGACACCTTCCTCGTCAACAACACGCAGATCTGAATAGTTTCTATGGTTCAAAGAATGCAACCATAGGCCAACAGTTCCCTCCTTTTGTTCCGTGGAAGCAATATGAGAATATATGAACTTCATTTTGAAGTCCTCAGCTTCTTTCTCATATGCTTTCATTGACACCTCTTCATGGGTATCTTTCCACTTCTGGTTATATGAAGTAAAGAAGCACTCATCCAAATACAATCCAACCTCAGGAGCAGTAGGCACAGTGATGCTAACATCCCTGCATTTTGGAAGAATAAATCAAAATGAAAAGAAAAAAATCAGATAATTGTCACTATTTTAAATAGAAAGTTGGATATAAACTATATAATACATTAGCAGTACTCACGTCTGCAAAGCTTTTTCAATAAGTGACTCTGGTGCACAATTTCTCATAATTGCCACGGCAAGCCCCATCATCTTCCGAATTTGATGAAGCATGAAGCTCTGTCCCACAATCTCACACTTCACAAATTCCATGCCCTCAATTACAACAGTGTTGCTTGCATCAAATGAAATAATGAAACGTTTAGCAGAAGGATCCTCGGGTTTTATTCTGGTCGTGAAGTTATGGAAGTTATGGGTTCCCACATAACTGTTCAAAATCTTGTTAAATCTCTCCCTCTCCTTCTCACCATAACAAAACTCACTTCGTTTAGCAGGTGTATCCTCTCCGTTCACTTTTTCTTCCTCGAGAACAGCTGAATTATTCTCAGATCCACCATTTAAAGGAGAAACCTCATCCTGACCAGAAACCACAGTCTCGAAACTAGTTTTAGATTTTACATCTTCAACTGAAACCTTACCCTCATTGTCATTAATGGATTCTTTATTTGAACGATTATCATCACCTTTGTCTGTGGTCTCAACATCCATAGCTTCTAGCTCCAGATTGCGCTTACTATTACCAACCAAACCTTCCACCTTTCGGCCTCTCTCAGAACACTCCAAACACTTAACAAGCTGATTATCAGACCCCATACTAGCCAGTACAGTCTCTCTATCACGATGACAGCATGGATCAAGAGCAAACACAGGGATGAGATAGACATACCTCCTCCTATCACAGAACTTCTTGGCACTAAAAGAAGCTGTCACCCGCTTATAACCAAAGATCCGTATCTGAGATGGAAGGTTTGAATTAAGGCGGTCAACAAAGCCAGGCGGATCAATGTAGAACCGACCCGAGACAACCTGGCCAACAGCACTAACTCCTTTATCTGTTCTAGCTGACCGAGCCCAGTCATACCGTTTAGACATTCCACGATCCTGTTCGGGGACAGCTCCAGACACATATAAGGCTTCTTCTATTTCACCTTCAATGGTCTTTGCACCAGGGTTTTTCTGCATACCCTGATAACCAACGCCACAGTATGCAAATAAAATAGCTACCTTACGGCGTTTGTATCTTACCTTGGTACCTGCAGCAGCTGTGCATTCTTCATCATCAGAAGTCGTGGCAGACATCTTCGCTTTCTTGGTCTGTGGCTCTTCTGCAATTACTGGAGTTGGCGGCAGTGGAGATAAACTTGACGGACATTTATCTGAGTTTTCCATTATTTATAAGTGATAAGAATATGTCTGGTAGAACCCAATGCCACAAACCTAAACGACAGCTTGATACATTAATACAGATGCAAACAGATCCTAACTTAAACTACAGTCTACAGATGATACATCTATGTTGTCAATCGCGCCAGTTAGATAAATAATGTTTTTTTTTTTTTTACATGTTTAAGTTCAATTATAAATGCACGCATATAACTACAAACAGGACAGATCCTAAGTTACACTAGAGATCCTTTCACAACATTCTAGCTTTCCATTTCATCAATAAAATCTTAATGAATTAATGTAACAAGTGATATCCCTAGTTCTGATAGAATGTTTCTTCTTGTTTTGCAAGTTCGACAAACAAATAATCCGTATCATATATAACCTAAAAAATGAAGTTTTGGTTTCTAATTTGCTATATGAATTCCAATTAAATTACGAAATGAGGGAGGAACTATCGAAATGGATTTAAATTTTTGAATTAAACAATGCATACAGATAATTTATGAAACTTCAACTACTACAAAATTAAATTATCAGCAAAAAAAAAAAAAGGAGAACATAAGAGAGTGAAGCAAAGCTAGTAATAAGAAAAAGTATTACCAGAAGCAAGAGAATGCAGAAACGTGAGACAATGGTTACAACAAAATGAAAGAGGCGAACAACCTTAAACCCTCGTTTTTACAATCATAACTGAAACAAAAGAAACTCCATTCGAGAAAGAACGAAGTGGGTGTTCTCTTTTGGGCCCCCGAATTCAACGGGTACGGGTTTCGGCCATTTTGCTTTTGTATTTATTTAAGCCTTTTCCCAAATAGTTTACCAAAAAAAAAAGCCTCCCAGACAGTTGAAAAAAAAAAAAACTACCCAAATTTGATTTTTATCTTTTTACTAAAAAAAATTATTTATTCATTATAATATAAATTAAATATATAAACAGTAATACAATTTAAAGTAGTTAAATTAAAAAGATCAATATATGAATAAAATGTCTGAAATATTTATATCTCTATAATTATGATGTGATCAATATTAAAGTCATTGATTGAAGAATCAAAATTAATATATCAATCTAATTCAAATGAATAGTGTACAAAACAGAAAATCAAGACAATGTCGCACCAAAATTACAAACAAAATAACGTTTTACTTAGATTACAAAATCACGAAGAAAAAAAATGAAATAAAAATAAAATAAAAATAAAATATGGGTTAAAAACACTTATTTAAATAAAAGAATATAAAAAATGTGTGTTTTTAGATCAAAAATTGGTTTTGAATCACCATTCTTCGATAAAGAAAAGAGAAACACAATAAGAAAGAGCTGGTTAGGTTTTAAATCACTAATTATATTGATGTTTTTTTTAATTAAATCTGACGAAGAACTTAAAATAGTGATGAGTATTAATAAATATATTCTTTATTAAAAAAAATTATTCATTTAAATTGATAGAATACAATAGAAACAATACAAATTAAATATCGCAAAAAATTGAAGAATTACTAACAAACTTATAACATCATAGTTACTTATTAGTATTAAAGAGTAACATGCATATAACACAGGACATAATCAAAATGATTGAAATACCTATACTTCAAATATTTGGTATTGAAGAACAAACATTAGACAAAATATCTAACGATTGTAAGTTAATATGCTTCAAATATATAGTGTTGAAATACACATGCTTCAAATATATAGTGACTGTCCTATGCATCAGCATTGGTCAATTACTTAATCCACCATGGTAGAACATCAATCCTGTGCAACCTTGGTCAATGCATCAGCATTATGTGTTATAGAACAAGAAGTGAAGGGAGATAATGTCAATGCTATTGCTGAGATTTCAGCAGAGTTAGAAAAGGAAAGGCAGAAGAATGCGGAGCTAGAGGAAAAAATATAGATGCTCGAAGCTCAGATAAGGGAAAGAAACATTGAAACTCAAGTAACATCATTTTTTTTATTTGTACTTCACTTAAATAAGTGTTGACTTGTTTGTAATTACATCCTCTAGAACATATGCATATCTCTCTGCATATTGCATGGATTATATGCAGAGGGAATATGATAACTCATTATGTTGAATTACTATTGCTTGATACTTCTCAGCTCCCTTGTTTATAATAATCAACAAAAGCTAATTTTAGAGTGAAAAAATGACACACAGTTTTATGCCGCAAGTGAACCTTTTAGATTTTTCTGATACAATGATTGATATTCTTTGAACTAAGGGACTAATATGCTATTTCTTAAATTTGAGGAATTAAATTTACTGACCCTTACAACTACAATTTCAAAGACTAAAATGTCTTTTTACCCATTTTTTTCTTTCTCAAAAGCTAAAATTTCAACCATTATATAAGGAAAATGACCAGCATGCAGTTGCAAGAAGCTTCAAGAATTTCAAAAGGAAGAAGATTGAAATGGAAGATGATGAAATAGAGAATATAAATATTGTCAAAAGGGATTACAACCCTGATGATACTGAAGCCATTGTTCCTAAGGAGATTAATCCAGAAAATCCCACTTCAATAAATTGGATGAGCATGGATGATAGCCAAAATTTGCATTTTGAAAAATTTAAGGTTGCAGATTACAATGAAACAGACAGTGATGATGCATGCAATGACTATTTAGATGATATGGACAACAATCAAAGACAAGAGGAAATTTATGACACAGCCGAAACCATTAGCGCGCGAAAAAAGATTACCTTGCTGATCCTATTGATGATGAATCAAATGTAACATGCATGGAAACTTTTTCTGGTCAAGTGAATGATCCAACAGGTATCATGAGACAAGAAGTACAAGAAAATCAAAAGACAGGTGACATGTTAGTTATTCCACCATCCGAAAAAGTTGAAGTCAAAATGCGACAAGGGAATAAAAAGCCACAGAAGGTGGCTTTCTGTCCAAAAGAAGTTAAAAAGATTATTGAATCTGAAGCACTTGAACAAAAAAATGCTCAGTCACACACTATAAGGAAAATTATAGTTTTTGCATCACTTGGCATAAGAAATGGGTGTGAAGATACGTATGAATTGAACTTCAACCATTTTAGCATTTTGAAGAGAATTCATTTGAAGGGTTTAGGGTTTAGAACCATATGTGTCTCCAAAGAATCTTGGAGTAAGAGAATTCATTTCAGCAATAACTTGTTTTTAGTTTACAATGCTACTTTTCTTTGAAACCTCAATTTTGAATCTTGACATGCAAACTTTTGGCTCAAATAATTCTATTCTACTTTAAATGCAATGATAATTTTGTTTATCTATGTATATAGGAGCATGTTTTATACGAAAATCCAGGTGTTAGGAGGAAAATATTTTATCCAAATCGACAAAATTCAGTATTATGTCCTGTTCAAATACTTGAAGAAGAAAGAGGTATGCGTCCATCTTGCTTATTCTTGTGCATTAAATATGGTGGAAGAACTCTTCCTTTTTTAAGAACAATTCATAAATTTGTTAGTCATTCATTTACTATATTTTTTTTAATGTGTGGAAAAACTTAAACTTCTTTGTTAAGAAATGGAAAGAATTTTGGAGACCCCTACATGGAACGTGTCAATACAGTAAGACCTATTTATAACAATGGCAAATAGGACAATGCGGCGGAGCTTATTAAAATTAAAAAATTATAACAATATCTAAACCTAATTTAATTTTCTCTTTCTTGCTCTCTCTTCCAACCTTCCTCTCTCTCTCCCTCCTTCAGAATCAAATTCACGAATCACAACAACCGCGCTGCCGCCTCTGCCAGATCACGAATCTGCTCGCTGCGGGCCTGCGGCCGCCTCTGCCTGACTGCCTCCGTGGCCGTTCTTCGCTCCCGCTTTTCTGTTCGCCGCAACTTGTTCGCGTTGCTGCTTTGTTCAACAGGTTCGGATTTCTATTTTGTTAGTGCTGATTTTTGTTAGTTAATTTTGATTTGGAATTCTGTTAGTTCGAATTGTTACTCCTCTGTTGATTAGTTCGTTTTGATTTCAATTTTTCTTAGTTCGTCGCTCCTGTGGTAGTTTTTGAGTTCTCCATTTTGTTGAGTTTTACCTATCCTAAGAATTTAACTTATATTGGCAGTACATGATATTTTTGTGGAATTCTACTTTTTGCTTATTTTGTTCAGTTAGCATGAAATTTAAAACTTATTTTGTTAGTGTTGAGTTTGAAGCTTTGATTGGGAGTTTAGAATTTTGATTTGGAGTTTCAATTAGACATTAGGGCTAATTTTTGTTTAGAGTTTTTGTTTTGCATATAAGGTGTTTGATTTTATGTCCATACAAAGTGTTTTAGTTTTTTTGTTGCACATAAAGTGTTTGATTTTATGTCCATATAAAGTGTTTGAGTTTTTTTGCTGCATACAAGGTGTTTGAGTTTTGTTTGAATTTTTTTGTGTTTTGTTGTTGCATATAAGATGTTTTATGTTTTCTAAATTATTTGATACTTCACTTTGTGTTTATTATAATTTAATTTTTTTATTATATAATATTATTTATATATTTAATTTATATATTACATTTTTATGTGAGCCACCCTAAATTTTTTATTCAAGCTCCACCACCGAGTCAAAGGACATGACCAATCATGATATTGCTTCACAAAAGAGAGAAAATAAAACTGGTAAGGCAGTAATGCAGAAGTACTAAACATTAGAATGTGAGGAGCGCTTATAAAAATAAAATAAAAATCGGCAGTGAGCTCTATAAGCAATCAAAATTTTAACCTTCAATAATAAATGTCCGTATTCCACAACCATCAACCACTTATCAAACAATGAGTTAGACAATCAAATTATCTGCAATGAGCACTATAAAAACAAGAGATACTAACGGAAACATATCGGTTCAGTTCAATGCATATTGTAACAGTTCAGTTCAATTTGAACAAGTGCAGTTAAGTTAAAACCGGTTCAGTTCAGTTCGGTTTGATTTACATGCAGTTTTGTTCTGGTTCAAAATCAAACTTTGCTCACCCCTAGTTTTATCATGCCACTTAATCAAAAGTTCGCCTTTATTTGGGACTGATGAAAATCCTTGAGCATCAGAAGTAATTTAAATGTTGTACATTTATGTAGTATTAAAAATTTTGTATATGACACAATGGCATATTCGTTGTGTGATGTTGAGTCACTTTTCATGAAATCAGAATTGTTTTGCTTCAATTAGTAATATTTTTTTAACAAGTTACTCTGAACTTGTGCAGGAGATGCTATGCAACTTGCGCTGTCAACAAAAATTTAAGGATCAGTAAGCATTAATCTGAATTTGCAGATATTGGCAGCAGTTTTCACTTGTTAAACTTGATGTCTGTAAGAAAACCCCCATTGCCTCGTCTCCTCCTTAACAATGTCTCTTGCATGAGAAATGCCCAGCAAATTCTGTCTAATGTGAATGTCTCTCTTCATGATGGAGGAGCACTTGTGCTAACAGGTGCAAATGGCTCAGGAAAGTCAACTTTCTTGCGCATGCTAGCTGGTTTTTCTCGTCCTTCTGCAGGCGAAATCCTTTGGAATGGCCATGACATTCAAAAATCAACAATCTTTCATCAGTATAAGCTTCAGCTTAACTGGGTCACTCTCAAAGATGCAATTAACGATAGATTTACAGTTCTGGACAATATTCAGTGGTTTGAACTTCTTGAAGGCAAGCTCGGGAAAGCTATGCCTGCACTTCAGTTGATGGGACTAGGAAGATTGGCCAAGGAAAAGCCAAAGATGCTTTCGATGGGCCAAAGGAAAAGATTGCAACTTGCTAGAATGCTCGCAATTGATCGCCCCATATGGCTACTTGATGAGCCTTCAGTTGCATTAGATGATGAAGGTGTAAAGTTACTCGAAAACGTTATTGCAGAACACAGGAAAAATGGAGGAATTGTGATTGTGGCGACTCATTTACCCATTGAGATGGAAGATTCCATGATTATGAGGCTACCACCAAGGTTTCCAAGGAGGATGACATTTGTAGATATGCTTGACCGGATGGATATTAGTTAATTCTTATTATTCTTTTTATTTTCATATTACATCAAGATGGGAATAAGTTCTTAAATTATTTAATGGAAATGTCATTTGTATCATTTCATTCACTCCTGTTCTTGTATCTTCCATACAATATTTAAGAGTCCCTGCAATTAACTTTTTGTAGCACGTTATGCTAATAATGTGATAATTGTTTATCTTCCTAAATTGAGTAAAATAAACTACGAAAATTGTGTTGGTTGGTACAAGAAACAATTCACACCTTTTGCAGTAAAGTATAACTATGATGGAATTTATTTGATACTACGCTGACACACCTACTTGAGAGTATCAAATTCATTTATACAATTTGTTTCCCCACTGATATACATTGATTGTAATGGAAATTATATACACTAAAAATGGGGAAATATACAATTGTATATATTAGAAGTAGCTTAGTAGCATTAGCAAATGAAATCGTCGGTAACACAACTGGATAATATAAAATAAAACTAGTATTCAAAACAATGTCTTAAAAGTAAACCATAGTAAATCATGTAATAACTACATATTTAATCTAAATCTACATAGTATAGCAATAATTGTCTGCATAACTGTTGTAGTGGATCATGGGATTGTATGCTGGCATCCTTGAGCCATAATGTCCATAAGTGGGCAATGCAGGCTGACCCTGTCCATAATTGGGCCATGGGGGCTGACCTTGTCCATAGTACCCATAGGGAGGCCTTGATATTGGATACATTGATGGGGGCCTTGGATATGTCATATGTTGAGGTTGGTTCCAAGACATTGTTGGATGATGGTTATTATATCCTGAGAACTGTTGTTGGTAGTTGGGCCCTGACATTGGTGGATGATATCCACCAACCTGTGGTTGAGATTGTGGTGCATGTTGATGTTGATTACCAAAACCAAACATGTTATCTTTGTCATGTTTTGTCTTGCTCCTTTCATAGTGATGTGTCCTATGTTTAGTACTATCATAATGAACGGTTTCAGACTCATCCTCGATGTTACTACTCTCATGACAACAGTGACAATGATGTTTCTGTCTGTGATGAGAACCAACACTCTTTTTCTTTGATTTTTTGTCAAAAGACCAAAGTTGTGCCTTTTTACCCATCTTTTGAAGAATTTTGATTAGCATCATAGGATTAACATTACCAACAACTGTTACACTCCCTTGATTTGGATCAATGGATATAGATTTCACTCCTGCTTACAAGTTTTACAATTTAATTAAATAAATTAAATATTTTTAAAAAACTAAACCATCAAGAAATCATCTACTACATAGAAATCTAAGAGGACTACAAAAAATATTTATAGAAAAAAACCAAACGTACCTTTCAGTTGTTGCAACATGTTGGTCACATCCGTGGGACAGCCCTTTGTGCATCCCAAATCAACTTTCAAAGTAGAAATCTGATTATATGAAAGGTATGAAAATAATCAATAATAAACCTGAAGCTTTGTATGCACAAAACCATAGTAATAAAACTTGCTTACCGAAAATTCCATATTGTGCTCCATTAGTTAGGGTAAAGTGTCACAGACTTTTTATTGATGAGGAATAAGAAGTCTATAAAATAGTGAGATTGACTTATAGGAAAGACATATTATAGGAAAGAGAATCATGACATAAATAAGAAATATGTAATTGAGTTTTTTTTATAAGAAACGTAGAAAAATATAGTTGACAATTTTTAAATCAATCCCATCAAAATATATTTTTCACGAAATTATAGTTATTTGTGCTCAAAATTACTATTATTGTTGTCAATCATAAACAAGTATATATTTTGAGCATCTCAGAAAATAAGTATCTTTGACGATACCCCACTTTTTTTATTATAAAACCAAATATCTTTAATTTGTATGCACAAGTAAAATAGGTTGATATATATGTTCAATCTAATATCACCATGTGTATGGATATTTACTCTATTTGTAGAAATAATATTATAACATTTTTTTTTTACGGATATAAAATATATAACAGATCTAAATAATAGTGATTTTACAATTAAATAAGTTAACTTAATTTGGATTTTTAAGGTAAGAAACTTTTGATTCTTTACGCCATACGAAAATGTCTAATTTATACAATCAACTAATTGTGATTGACAAATGTCTCATTAAATCTAATTTAGTTTGAAGAAAATTAAATATTAAAAACAGAAATGGAGTGAATTTTTTTTATAGGTGAATGTTATGTTATTAGTTATTATATATGTCAAGGGAGAGAAGAATGTTAGTACTTAGTAGTAAGGTTTGAGTCTAGATCTTCTGCATATAACTTCTTGTGACTATTCTTTCAATTAAAAATAATAAATTAAATAATGGAAACTTATTTTAATATTTGAGAAAAATTGTAAGTTTCAATTTGGGCACTGAAAAAACTGACTTTTATTTCTTGAGAAAATATTGACACAAACTATACCTTATCACAACCACGGTGAGAAAAGAAATAATTAAATTCTTAATAATATTAAAAATAGATAATTTTATTTTAAAAAAAATACATTTACTTGTGCAGTCAATTAATTTAATTTTTTTTATAATTTTTTATTTTTTTATTTTTTTCTCAATTTAATAATTTATTTAATTTTATTATAAAAAATTTGAAAATATAAATAATAAAAATACGAGTTTATTTGAAGATTTGAGTTATAAATTTGCATTATATTAAATATAATAATTAATTTTATGAGTTTTGTTTAAAAATTTTAATAAATTTTTGTAAAAAAATGATAATATTGTAAATATTTAAAAACATGAAAGATCAAATTATTTATTTAAAATTAAATAAATGAACAAATCAGAGAAGAAAAAAATAAAAGACTGAAATATTATCTGAAATTAAGTTAAAGGGAACAATTATGACTAAAAAAAATCTCATCTCACACCAAACATGACGATCAACCTAACAATATCTCACCTAATAATATCATAATTTGTTAATTGATTCAGGACTTAAATACGAAGTACAAATAAATTTAAATATTGAAGATTTTTTTTTTCATGAAAATAAACTTAAATAAAAGTAAATATGAACAATTTACTAACTATAATTACCAATAACTAACAAAGTTTCTTATATTTATATATTAGAAATAAAGGAAGGAAGACCATGTATATATTTATCTGACATATTCAAATTGTTGTTAATAAAAATCACCTTCTTTTATACTTAAATTAATATAACAGTACTTAAATTATAAAGCTTGTAATATTGTTGAATAAAATAATTAATGGAAAAATAATAAATTGTTAATAAGTCATCAAATTTGGTGAATAAATATTAATTATCTTTTGTCAAATTTGAATCGTGTTATATAATGTAATATATGTTAATGTAATATATGTAATATATGTTAATGTAACTATCATCATTGTAAGGGTTATAAGAACCAAATCAAATTATGATTGGACAAACTTAAAAATTCAATCTAAATCTAAAGATTTAGTTCTTAACCAAACCATACAAATTTTTCATGTGTTGAATTAAATATCAACTTTATATTATTCAAAACGGATCATCTAAAATATAAATTAAACTACTATATTTTTTTATTCTACA
>JBBPBS010000007.1:14144971-14161316 GCA_037974835.1 Cicer judaicum
TATAAAAAACTAGTAATGTTATATTCAATAAAATACGTTGAATTCATATATTTTTATTGAAAGAGTATTTATATATTTTTAAATTATTATATATTATTTATCTTAATTGTAATGTTTGTTTTTGATAAAATAAAAAAATTTACTTTATATATTTAGTTTTTAATCTCAAAATCAATAATAAATACAAAATATGACACAATATTTAATAGTTGAATTAAGATTTAAAAATTATTATTATTATTATTATATATTTATTTTAATAGTATAAAAATTTGAAATGTTTGCCAAAGAATTAATTTTTTTATAGAATTTTTAAAATTGTCAACCTGATTATCTTGAAAAAGAGAAAGCATGCAAAAATCTTCACAAAAAAGAAAACATGCAACACGAAAAAAATGGTGCATTTCAAGAATAAGGAGCATTAAGAGTTATTGTCGAGAAAGAAATGGAGATATGATTTAGGATGGAGTTTTCAGAAATGGTCGAGAATGGGGAGGGTACACCCTAGCGAGTATATTTACTGGTATAAATGTTCAAAATAAAGTGGAGAGGGTATGAAAAGCACAACAAAAAATCCACAAGTAATATTTTAAGCAATGCTTTAGGATTGAATGGTTCATATTACACAAACAATTTTACATAATCAATTATATTACTAAAAGTGATCCGTAATTCAGATCTCAAGTCAAGATTGGACAAAAAATAAAAATAAAATATTTTGTTATTATAATTTTTTATACACTCAACTTTTTCTTTGTTTATTATAATTTTAAAGGACAAAGTTTGTTTTTAATTACTTGCCCGAACACAAAGCTATGTTTGTAATTAACAGTGAAAAGGGTAGAACTGGAAAATTAGAAAGATAGGAAAGTTGAATGTATAATAATAATAATAATAATAATAATAATAATAATAATAACAATAATAATAATAATAATAATAATAATAATAATAATAATAATAATAATGATGCTATTCGCACTCTCTCTCTCTCTCTCTTGATCGTTATATGAATCTGTATCTTTTTGTTTCATTGGCTTTCTTTTTTCCTTTTCTTTGGTCCTCTTTTTTTCTCTCTCTCTCTCTCATCCCTAAGAGGCGATGACGATGGTTTTGGAGTGTGGTCAGGGTGGATCGATCGCCTTCAAAGAATACTCGCCGTTGGCGTGGCAATGAGATCGGTGAAATTGACGATTTTGTCCTTTTCACCGATTTAGGGTTTTGAATCCAATTGCAGCCATTCATGGTGGTGCTTCTTTTTGACGATCGACATCATCTCTGTGCCAAAACTGAGCCTTATATGAGATCAAATCAAACTCTACATTGAATTAACTTAATGCAATGTTGGGTAGAGTTGCATGGAGTGAAAGATGGGATTTTTTTTGGGATTTTCTAAATTGAACTTTCCCTTTTTCATTCCATACATCCTCTTAACCAAAATAGTGTTAACTATTCTATCGTTGTTTCAATTTTACTCTTTTTCCGTTTTTTTCTTTATAAACCCAAAATTGAAAAATGTTTTCTCTCTCTCTCTCTAATTTAGATTCAGAATTTAGAATACTCAGCTCTGGGATAATGCATGAATCTGTTGAGGTTTGATCTTTCAACTTTGTAACACGTTCTGCAATTTTTGAAAACATTATTAATGAAGTATGTTTCCTTTTTAATATTAACTAATGTAATTAAAACTTTTTGGTGTGGATTTCAAGCATTATAACATTGGTTGCCTTGTATTTTTGTTAGATGAGCTTTCAGTCTCACTTGACTATGGAGGTTTGGCATCTTGTTGCAGAATATGGGAAAGATGGGAAAAAAAGATTTTTATGATTTTGTTTGTATGCAATTCTAATCAATGACGATGTTGTTTTTATGGTAGGTGCCAAAGAGATTGAACTGTGATGACTTGTACTGAATTTTATTGAACTGTTAGTTGCAACGCATAACAAATCAGGAAGAAGCTAGATTGCTGAAGTCTATCAAGATGAAGAAAACTGATAATAAAAGCTGAAGAGGGCAATGCTAGTTGATACATTGAATTGTATCGAGTATATTGAACTGTAATTACAAGAAATATTTATGAGATCCTATTACCTAATTGTGCTGTTTCAGATTACTAAAACGAGTAAATTAATTTGTCTCATAAATCTGCAAATCAGACTGTGGTAATAGTTGTCAATTCGTTTGACATAAACCAGTAAAGAGATAAATCATTTCACATAAACCTCGGCTTCTATTTGCTTGCTAAGGTTAAAAAGGTTGTTTATCACAGGTTTTTTTCTCGCTAAATAGTCACCTTTTTTTTTTTTATAAAAATAATCACTTTTGAGGATTTGCTACAACTTATTAAAAGATATTATTTAAAAAAAAATGTAAGTGAGAAAAAAAAATCTAGAACGCCATTTGACAATTTGGTTGTCATGTTGGTAACTAAATCAAAAGAAGATATTAAGTTAATTACGAAGACAGCGATACTTGATTATGTAAAACAAATTACAGAACAGTTTTCAGATATTTTATTTTCTAAAAGGCCCAAATTACATAATATAGATAAACTAATGAAGGGGAGTTGGGATTTATTTCTCAAAAGAAATGGAGAATTCCATTATAGTTTATAGTTTGTGTGCAGATGCGGATCTTCTTAGGAGCGGGTGACACGGCACCCCTTATATTTTTAAATTTCTTTTATATATATATATATATATATATATAATAACTAACGAAATATCCTTAAATTTTATAGTTAGTTTTTAATAAATTTTTGCCTCTCTTTTTCACCTATGATCCTTTTTTTATTTGTTTTCTACTCTCTCTTAAAATTTATACTACTAAAATATAATAAAATTAATACAACAACATTTATATATACGTAAAGTATGTGATAGAGAAAGATAAACTAACTCTTTTCAAACCAACAAAGATTTTTTCAAGAATTTTTTTGACAAAGATGAAAATTATAAAATAGATATATTTTATTGGATTAAATTGTGAAAATTAAAATTCTAATTTTTTTCAACTTGTCTACTATGTATGAATTTGTGATACTCTAAAAAAAACTATGACTTTTAAAAACCTTGCTCCCCAAATAAACCCGGCTCCCCAAAGTATTTTGTGCAAAATCCGCCGATGTTTGTGTGTATTAATTAATGTCACCATTTTTTTGGAATGTATGAATTCATATTACTTATATACTATAGATTTAATTTGTATACCAGTCAATTTCAGGTGTCGAATGATTATAATTTATTTTTATTTTTATTGAAACTACATGAAAAATCATAACTATAAATGATTGTAATGTTTTGATAGCGTAGAATTTTAGAATTTTTTCCATTGTCCGTGCATAGTGATTAAACTCAATATAATATATATAAAAATTATAGTAATGGATTATTTCTATTTCTTTTGAAAAATGGATAAATCTTTACCTTATTTTTAATGGTTCACTTGAATCTGATTTTAAATTTCTTATTCATCTTGTAAAAATGTGCATTTTTTGCATTTCTTATAGTGAACTGCATAGAGTGGTGAAACTTGCACAACCTTCACAATTTATTCTGAATTTGGTGATATAGATTGATTTTAACGAGTATTTCTCACAATCCAAACACACACATTCATTTGTTTCATCCCAACAAGATATAGTCTACTGCCAAAGTATATTGGAATGAAAATTGAAGATCCAAAAGGGTAATGCCAAGTTATATGAAATCATCAATGACCAGCATAAAGCATTGCCACCACCAAAACTGTCATTAGGGAGCTAACAGAGTTGACACCAAATGCCGTAGCACCTGAGGAGGGTGGAGGAGGACTAGGTGCAGTTGGAGGCTCAGCTTTAGTCAAGTTGGTGACTGGAGGAAGAGGAGGATCAACAACATTTGAAACCTGAAGAGGTGGAAGTGGAGCTTGTGCTGCTGGTTTCAATTCAGCTGGAACAGTACTTAATAGGTCACCAGCATTAGCTGGTAAGATGGTCGGAATGTGGTTCGGATCGCTACATGGGCTTCCTGCAAATTGTATAACAGTACATAAAGTTTCAACTTTCTGCTTTTGAAAAATAATGCCGTATTGGTATAATGTGTAATAAGATTGTAGTGGTTTGATGATTTAAAAAAGTTAAACAGATTGGAATGACTTACTCATAAATCTGCTTGCAGTGGCTGGAAAATCAGTCACGATGCCATCGATATTAGCAGTTTGAATGTAAGTAGCAATCTCAACATTAGGATCTGACCAATAATCGAATGCAAGCGACATGTATTCATTTCTGAGAGTGCGGACGAATACTGTTAGGTTTGCATCTTTCAATTCTTTAACAGCCTTTGTTAATCCTACCAACAAGGAATCAGATGTTTTGATAACAGCATTTTTGTTAAGATTCACTACTTCTGCATACTTCTTAATTTCTTCCACTGTTTGAATAGGTATATCATCTAATTTATCTTTAATGTACAACGCCCTTTTGTAAGATGGGATATCCTTAAACTTGGATAGGACTGAAGTGTCATCTGATTGGATAAAGACTTGTTGTGTGGCTTGCTTGTCAAAGGTAGCATTGCTCAAAGCTGTGGTGACAGCACCTACAATGTCAAGACCCTTCTTGGATGCAAGGTAAGCAGCATTCTGTGAAGCAAATAGCGTTAGCATTTAGCATTAGTAAGAGTTTATTTATTTATTTTCATATACAAATATAATAGGTAATTGGCGATGTTGCTCACCGGTATGTTGATCAAAATGCCAACGACTGACTTTGTCTTGGCTAATTCCAAAAATTCAGGAAGGGTAACAAATGTACCATTGTTCTTATTTGCTGGGTTTCTTTGAAAGTCATTGCCTTGTGGATTGATCATTTGAGCTGAAACAACAAATTTATACCTTATAAGTTTCCTGTTGAACTCTTAAAAAAGTTGAATATGAATATGAATATGAACACTTGTTCTAAGGAAGTATTTACGTTTCAACGTTTGAATCTCGCTCCATGTAAGGTCAAAGGAGAAGATTCCACTTTTTGGTTGAATTTCCGGGACATTTGAAGATCGGGCCATGAATTTAGTCATAGCAGTGGTTTCTGCTATCAGGTCTGCAAAATTCGCGCAGAAGGCAATTCCATCTTTTGTCATTTGAACAGAGCAATCTATGATGTCAGTTCCATCATTTATAGCTTGCTGGTATGCAAGATCAGTGCTTCCCGGGTAAACACCGCTCGCTCCGTTGTTGGTTATGATTAAAGTTCTTCCTGTAAAAGCATTTTGTAATGTTAGACTTGTTTATTTTTTGTTTTGTCATGTCAAAACTATATGATTGAGGACAATTTGAGATTAGTTATATATACCTTTTTTAGGCAAAGTGTTGTTGTGTGCAAAGCACCCTGCAAAACGAAACAAAATATGAGAGAAAGTTTTGAAGATCATATGAACTAAAGGTAGGAGATTTTATATTTGTAATCTCACCAATGGCATTTGATGCTGTAGCTGGGAAATCAGTGACAACACCATCGACACTTTCTCCGTTGTCTATAAATTGAAGGTACTCAGCAGTAGGATCATAGTTATAACTATAACTTGTAAACAAATCATTAGCAAAACCAGAAGCATATACTTCTAGTCCTAATTTATGTGCATCAGCTACAAGTGTTGTGGGAAGGCCTAGATATTTGTCAGGTTTAACTGGCCATATGAATTCTTTTGGAACCATTATGCCCGATGCGAATAATTTGATCGCGGCGAGATCCTTTACTATTGTGCCATATGGTTGTTTTGTTGTTGCTTCAATATCCATAGCATTAAGAAGTTGAAAGATGACCTTAGTTGTCTTGCTTGTTTTCCCACTGATGCTCTTTAAGAAACCAATATCAGAAGATGAAACAAAATCTATTTGATAAACTTTCAACATCTCTAGAACATTATCTACTGCTGTTATTCCATATTGAGTGTAGAATGCTGCATTCTGCAACAACAGCAAAAAACTCATTTAACATGCAATACATCGATGAAGGAAAGAAATTAAAGAATGCTCTGAATTTTCAATTTTGACACATTGAGAGATAGAGAACCTGAACATTCAACCAAAATCTTGGCGGTTGTTTGCTGCTTAGGAGAGCATCAACATTAAGAAGCGGGGAAACCCCATCGTAAAAACTCGGTCTAGAAAATATGGCTTGATTCACTGAAATACATAACAAAGAGAAAATTTTCAGTTCTAAGTTCCAAAGCTTAAATAAGCTTAACTAGCTCTGAATTTTTGTATTTCATCTACAATAACTTTTGGTATTCTATCTATTCAAAATGCAACAACAATTCTAACAATCTTTTATTTTTTTTTGTCACTCAAAATGGCTCCTATTTTCAATATATTATATATATATTGGATTGTAGTCATAATTTATTAAGCTTTGGATGACAAAGTTTCCTAAGCACAAAATGTAGATTGATATAAAACTCACTTGATACATTTTGGTCAATCTGAGCACCAGTGTAATCCGTAGAAAAGTGTCCTTGCACAGTCCTCCCATTGATAGTGTAAGTTTTCTGCTTAGGATCAAACATTGCTATAGTAGTTGCATTGTCAAGGGTAGCACCAGTCACACAAAAGGCACCACCATCTTTTGTTAATTGAAGATTGCACAAGAAAATGCTTATGTCTTGTGATAGTTCAATTGCTTCCTGAGTACCTTCTGGGAAGAGTCCCGAAAAACCACCACGCGCTATTACAATCGGTTCATTACCTGAAAAATGAGATAAAGAATCAATATGATGATGAACAATGTTAGAAAAATAATATTTTTTAACTTTGCGTGCAGCTGCATAGACTAATCTCTCGATCCTTGTGGGACCCAGATAGGCGGCAAACACCAGAAGAATTACGTTTGAAGCTTAACCAAAGGAAAATGAATTTAGAGAAATAAAGGTTTATGGTTACCAACCACTTAATGTTGACCATTTCTTGACAGGAGCTACAGGTTGAAGTGGACCTGCAGGTTTTTGGGCCACTGTTGAATGAAGCAATAAGGAAAACAGTAACAAGCTTCTAATCATTTTTTTCTTTTCCTGTCACAATTAAAAACAGTGTCAATCAAAACATGGAATTATAATTACAAAGAACATCATTCATTGGAACACAAGGCCTTCATTAGGATATATATAATTTTTTATAGACATCCATAAAATTTATCTATGTAGCACCGACACATTCAAATTATTACGGGTGTCAATGTACCCGATATCTATATCCGTGCTTCATAGAAATTTATCAAAGTGTTTATTCATTGATTTGTTCTTGATGTGCATAGGTATTGGAATAGTCTCATTATTCCAGCAATCAAAAGAACAAGCATGGTATATAAAGGTAATGATAATAAAAAGATATCAAACATGATATGCATACCCAAAAATTGATATTCATAAGATATTATTACGATTTATTGGATAGAAGAAACGGGCATTCCCTAAGACAAATTTTCTTTTGTGAAGAAGTCCCTCAAGGGAATGTGAGGGAAAGAAATTGGAGAGTAAGATTGACTTAGAAATAAGATTTATTCTATTTATTTCCACACATGTTGAGGCGCATAAATAGCTGGTTAGGATTTTCATTCAAAGGACAACCATTAACATTGTTATTTTTAGAATCTAGTTTCCATTGTCACCTGATTTTGGTTACTTTTCCTTTTGTTACAAAAATAAACATACCGCACGATGTTTTTAGAGAATCATACACACCATATTTCCGTTTAATACAACTCTTTTTTGGTTACATTAATACACCTCTGTAACTGACTTGTCAATGGCACTCTTTCTTTTACAATAAATTAAGCCAATAATAATATTACATCATAATCATCAGTTCTTTTTAATAATATATATATTTACATCATAACCATTCTCAACGTGGTTTATTTGAAAATTAGTTCCATTTTCAATTAACAAAATTTGAATGTTTGCTGCGCAAATTAAATACTTTTATTTTTTATTTTACTCATATAATACTATTTTTTATAAGAGGTGCAAATGTAAATATTTGAATGCTCGCAATACAAAAATATAGTACAACTCCTTTTTTAAATTTGAGTTGTTTACTCCCATATATTTAAATTTTGAAGTGATAATTAAACTTTTTTTTTTTTTTTAATTCCATCACAAACTTTTACCTAGGAGCAATTTTTTTTTGACGAAGCAAGAAACATTCGAAGAGGAAAATAAGCTATCGAAGGAGATAAAATAAATAATTTGTCGTCTTTTTTTGTTTTTTTGTCTCCTTCAATATCTCGGATTATTTTTTGTCTAGAATTATGTATACCCTTCATGTAGTTGAATGCTTTGGTTTTCATATAGATTTATTTAATCCATTTTAATTTATTTACCATATTCTTGAAGTTGTGTATGGTGCTCATGTTGTTCTTATATACAAGTGAAACCTGAAATAAGATGGGCCAACACATACATGATTAAACCAAGTAACCATACTCATGGAATTATGAGAATTTTCCTTGTGGTAAGCTTTCTCTCTAGCTAAGAAGCAATTATTTTAGACTTAGGAAAAGGACGTATTGAACAAGTATACTTCCGCTTCATTTTAAAATATATAAACACCCATTATATTCCTAGCTAGAATCAAATCATAGACTTCTCGTCACGATTCAACGTAGTATCATGCGTTAAAGGATCAATCTCAATTGTTAATATAAGATCAGATGACTCAGTATTAGACAATAATGCAATTAACTTGAAATTTATCACTTGTTGATTTCAGATCACGCAGTTGAGATCAATAATTTTGTATTACTGCACCATATCTAAATATCTTAACTCAACTACGCTTAAGTTTTGAGAACATTTTCCTCATGATATCTATGGCAAGAACCTGATGCTGGTGTTTTATACAGAATTTTTACACACAAAAGTACAACACCAGCCAATTTTGTGTTGTTTTATAGGTTTCAATCAATCTTGCTTATTGCACCTGTTGTTAATTAGGAGGAATTTGCTTAACTTATCTATCTCCATACCGTACTGTCACATTCTGATGTTAACATGTTTGATGTTCCTATCAATGCAAAAGAGGTTTCACAGTAGAATTATCATCTTAAACACCCCAAGAACTCAAGTAAGCTTCAATTTTCATAAGAAAATATTGGTTGGCCATTGCATCGCCAAAAACTTCAACAAAGATAAAATAACCAACATTACATTGCTGTAAAGTAACACATACTAAATTATCACCAAAACTGTAAGAACTCATACAATTTGAGCATTAAACCCCAACTTTGCTAAAGTTGACATCTTTAGTCTATATACAAAACCAATACATGATACATAGAAATCTAAAAGAAAACGATCCATATTAGAGTTCTTGAAACCTTTATTCATGACATGAAATTAACACACTTCTTCAGCTTGATTACATAATATTGTTCATGACCATACTTATTTATTTCCCAAAAAGTGATTTGACCCACCAAATTCCTTTGGTGTCTTCAGGACCTTCTTGTTCAGGTGGAGAGTCACTCTGTGGAGTCTTGCGCAGTTTGCTCACATCATATCCTTGTTCCTTACCTTTCTCAACAAGCTGGTTGTAGATTTCTTCATCCAAATGGGGCTGCCTGCATAATATCTAAGAACCAAAAAGGTCCAAGTTATGGCATGAAACAAACAGATCACCAACAAGATAGATATTAACAAGCCAAACAAATGCATTTTCATTGTTCTAAATTGCAGCTGCAGTTACTTGCAAACTTGATATTGCAGCAAAACACTGACAAATAAGTTTGATGTAGTTTTAATTGCAGACAAGATTGTTAAAAACATACCCAAAAATCACTAAACTAGTTTGATTTCGTTTGCAAACTATCTGTCACAATTTGGTTGTTTTCGATGCAATTTGATTTGATTTAACTTGTCAATTTGGTTTTTTGGTTTTTAAACAATCCTAACATCAGTCAATACCGAAAATCTGGTACAGTTTGGTTTTTGGATTCTGGTACAATCCACCAAATCTTTATACAAGTTGAATTCAGGACAAACCATTAACACTTGGGTTTGGTAAGCCCCCAAATAATCATACAAAAGCTTAACAGGGAAGTGGGATATTAACCTAAACAACCGATCAACATATTATTGTTCTGAATTATAACAGAAAGGGTTTCAAAACTTGTCCTATCTTCTTTCAATTTGATAAACACAGTGAAAGAATTAAAAAGAAAATTTGTGTAAAAGTGAGAAAAAGGGTAAGTTTACTAACCCAAAGATAACTTCTGCTAGGTTGGCCAATGAGAGCATATTGATAATCATGATCAAGGTGCAAAATCCAGTAATCACCAACAACAGGAATGATAGGCAAGAAAGGAGGAACATAAAATTTGACCTTGAGTTTAGCCTCATCGCTATTGGGATCAGCTTTATAAGCAGAACCCTGAATGTAACTTCTTTTGCCACCACTCCAAGTCTCATTGAGAACATTGACAGTTCCATCATCTCTTAGAGTGTATGTGGCTCTAGTGTTCACCCCATCACTTGGTTGAAACCTCGATGGGAAACAAGCTATTTCGTACCATCGACCCATGTACCTCTTCAAGTCTACACCTTTTACAACATCCATCTCTTTCTTCGCCATTGTTTCTTGTGGGTGTAGTTAGAGAGACGCACACGTAATAACAGAACAGGGATTAGAAGTTTCGAGTTTGTGTTTTGTTGTAGCAAAATGCAACACTAACAAAAGGGTTTTTATAAGGTTTTGAGGTTTGAGTTGTTGACGTGGAGATATATGGACCTTACACGTGTCTAATAGGAATGTTATCCTAATCTGGAGAATTGTAGACCACAAAGTAGGGTTTTGAGCCCAAAAGAGAGTGCTTCTTCATCAAGAAATTGAGTGTCCTTTTCACACAAGTGCTTGAAGCGGTAATAGATACATCCCTTCGTGTTGGAAAGAAATATAGTAGAGTAATGTGTTATCTCTGTGATTCAATTTCTCCATAACAAAACACTTTCACTAATCTATCTATCTCAAGTGCTTTCTTATTGAACTTTAATTTATTCAGATCGATCCGTTTAATATAGATTATATAAATTAATATAGGTTATTTAATTTATTGAGATTGATTCGTTTAATATAAACTATATAAATTAATAAATTATTTAATTTATTGAGATTGATTCGTTTCATATAGACTATATAAATTAATAGGTCATTTAATTTATTAAGATTAATTCGTTTAACATAGATTATATAAGTTAATAGTTCACTTCAATCAATTTATTTTGATATTTTCAAAATTATAATAGGAAAATATCATTTCTCATTATTGACTATAGTATAGATTGAAACATCATAAATAAAATATCATTTCTACTGAAAATCAAAATTGTGGTATGAATTTACTATATTACTAAATTTACTTTTAAAAATGTTTTCCTCAGTTGATGTCTAAGAGGATATTTTTATAAAATTAATTTATTATATATATTTAAAATTCATTATCACCTCATACTATTTCCTCTATATATATTCCTTCAAAAAGCCGACGTTTACGCCTTTATATAATCTTCAATTCTCTTTATTATTCAATTTTCATTTTGCTTTAACACATATTTTATTATTATTATTATTTAGTGTCTAATATTATGTATAACTATTAATGTGTCATGAGTTACAAATTAAATTACAATTAATATATAAGTTTTTATCAGGTATATTATTCTACTTCTTCAAATAATTTCTATTTATTAAAAACAAAACTGAAACGCCAATATTTATTTTGCTATTATATTTTGTTATCTGAAACTCCAATATTTTTAATAATCATTATATTTTGCTTAATAACTATTATTATTGCATTGCAGTATTCTGGCTCCTCCAATTATGAATTTGTTTAAAGGATCAATATTTTTGTAGTTGTGTAACTTTTAGTTGTCAATTTTTGTATGGAGATGTTTTATATTGTCAATTTTTTTAAAAAAATACTACAAATTTTACCTTTACTGATTTGTTTATAAAAATGTTCAAGTCATGTTGTATAGAAGTCTTATATTCAAAATATTAGAATTTAGATTTGACAGAGTTATAATAAAATGAATATCAAATGATAAAATTATTTATATATTTTTCTAACAATATTTTGACAATAAATTTAGATTTGACAACACAATAAAAGAGCATCACTAATTTAATTTTGTAGTAGATAATTACATATATTAATATTTATTAAAATACTTTTAAGATTTTTAATACTAAATATAATTTATGAATTTTGTTTGTAGGAAGATCTTCAATATAAATTTTTAATACTAAATATATGAATTAGTTGCAATTACGTTTTGTAAAATATTTTATATATTCTCAAATGTGTATTTGACAACTCATATATAATCATACTCAAATAAACTCATTTGAAAAAAATACTCTACAAAGAAGATGAATAAATTATATTATTTTAAAAATTTAAAATCTTAATCACAATATTACTAATATGTTAAAGTCTATATATCATATGCAATGCGTGGGTTATATTATAGTTTAATAATAATAATAAGTATTAAAAATATGGATTATCAGTTAAGTCATTATTTTCGTCCATAATTATATTTTAGTAGATTATCTTATTTTGATGTTTTCACCTTAACCTCACACCCTTATTCTACCTGAAATTATATTTTTGTCTTTTTTTTATTATTTGTAAAACCATTGAAAAAATTTATATTCATTTTTTCACCACATCTTTCGAAATTTTTTAAAAAAAATTATCTTACATTTAAAAGTATCCAACTATTCGAAATAGAAAAATAAGTATCATTTGAAATATTTGAAATGAAGTTTTTCTATCAATTGTTGAAACTTTCGAAACGAAATTTTTTCAAATTGTTGAAATTTTTGAAGTTATGAAATATTTGAAATGAAGTTTTTTCAGAAATTATTGAAATTATCTAATTTTTTGAAAATTTACAGATTGTTCAAACTTTCGAAGTTATGAAATGTTCGAAATGAAAAAATTTTAGATATTGTTGAAACTTTTGAACATTTTGAAATTTTTGAAATTAAAATTTCTAGATTTTTAAAACTTAAAAGATTTTGAAATTTTCGAAATGGAACCTTCACAGAAATTTTGAAACTTTTAGATTGTTAAAAGATTTTGAAATTAATATTTTACTAAAGGTTTGACTTGGATCTAAGCGTTTTTAATTCTTGATATAAACTTTGCATTTATATATATTTTCTTATATAAAATTTATATTGTTTTAATTAACAAACTTTCTATTTTTTAATTTTAAAAGTTTCAAAAATTTATTGTTTTGTACATTTTAATGTTTCAAAAATTTTGAAAAAAAACTAAAAACTAACATTTCGAAAGCTTCGTATTGATTGAAACTTTCAAAAAAGAAACATATTTCAAAACTTTAATATTGTTCTAAAGGTTAAAAAATTTCATAAAAAATTGTTTTAAAATAAAAGAAAAATTACTTATTTTTTATATTTTAAAAATTTATAAATTTTTGAATAATGGAGTCATTTATGTAAAGTTTCGATGGATGAACTGAATAAATGAGTACTAAATTTTTTAAGGATTTTATAAATAATAAAAAACGATAAATATAATTTTATGTGTGGGGTATAGAAGAGAAATCTGCCTTATTTTTTAGTTATACTAAATAAACTCAATCCCATTTTTGACATGGGTTAAATAATTTATACTAAAATATAAATTAATCAAATTCATTGGGTCTAACTTATTTTAACGATTTTACCTGTTACTTTTATAAAATATGTATGATGTATTTTGTTAGAAAATTATCGTGTAATTTAACCAACTCTTCCACTTGTGTAATTCAATTATCCATCTTTTATAAAATATTATTATTTTAAGTTTAGTATTTATAAATTTTTTCACTCTTATTTAATCTTCTATTAGATATTATTATTTTAACACAAATTTTTTATTATTATCATAATAATAATTATTATTATTATTTAACATCAAATATTATATATAATTATTAATGTGTCATGAGTTACAAATTAAATTACAATCAATATATAAGTTTTTTTTACGTATACTATTCTACTTCTTCAAACAATATCTATTTATTAAAAACAAAACTGAAACACCAATATTTATTTTGTCATTATATTTTGTTATCTGAACCTCCAATATTTACTGTCTTATATTTTGCTTAATAACTATTATTATTGCTTTGCACTATTGTGGCTCCTCCAATTATGAATTTATTTAAAGGATCAATATTTTTATAGTTGTGTAACTTTTAGTTGTCAATTTTTTTTTAAAAAATACTATCAATTTTACCTCTACTGAAGTTGTTTATATAAATTTTCAAGTTATGTTGTATAGAAGTCTTATATTTAAAATATTAGAATTTAAATCTGTCATTTCTTTGACAGAGTTATAATAAAATGAATAAATTATATTATTTTGAAAATTTAAAATTTTATTCACAATACTACTGATATGTTAAAAGTCTATATATCATGTGCAATGTGTAGATTATATTATACTTTAATAATAATAATAATTATTAAAAATATGGATTATTCTTTAATTCAATCTTTTTTCCCATAATTATATTTTAGTAGATTATCATATTTTGAGGTTTTTACGCTATACTCCGACACCTTAACCTCACACTCTCATTCTACATGAAATTATATTTTTGTCCTTTTGTTATTATCTCTAAAACCGTTAAAAATATACATTCATTTTTTCACCACATCTTTCGAAATTTTAAAAAAAATTCTCTTACATTTAAAAGTATCCAAATATTCGAAATAGAAAAGTAAGTATTTTGAAATATTCGAAATAAAGTTTTTCCATCAATTGTTGAAACTTTCGAAATGAAAATTTTCGAGATTGTTCAAACTTTTGAAGTTATGAAATGTTTGAAATGAAGTTTTTTCAGAAATTGTTGAAATTGTCTAATTTTTTCAAATTTTTTAGATGTTCAAACTTTCGAAGTTATGAAATGTTCGAAATGAAGTTTTTTCAGAAATTATTGAAACTTTCAAACATTTTAGAAAATTTTGAAATGAAAGTTTCAAACTTTCGAACATTTTGAAATTTTCGAAATTAAAATTTCTATATTTTAAACTTTCAGGATTTTAAATTTTCGAAATGAAACATTCGCATAAATTTTGAAACTTTTGAATTGTTGAAAAATTTTGAAATTAACAATTTACTAAAGGTTTTGGCTTGGATATGGACGTTTTTAGTTCTTGATATAAACTTTCCATTTATAAATTTTTCCTTTTATATAAACTTTCTATTTTTTAATTTTAAAAGTTTCGAAAATTTATTGTTTCTTACATTTTAATGTTTCAAAAGTTTTTAAAAAAAAAATTAAAAAGTAACATTTTGAAAGTTTTTTATTAATTGAAACTTTCGAGAGAAAAAAAAATATATTTCGAAACTTTAATATTGTTCTAAAGGTTCAAAAATTTCATAAAGAATTGTTTTGAAATTATGAAAAATTCAAAATTACAAAAAAAATTACTTACTTTTTATATTTCAAAAATTTATAAACTTTCGAATAATTGGGTAATTTCTATAAAGTTTCGAGAGAGAGAGTAAATAAATGAATACTAATTTTTTTTTAGGATTTTATAAATAATAAAAAAAATATATATAATTTCAAGTGGGATGAAGTATGTGTGGAGTATAAAAGAGAAACCTGCCTTATTTTTTAGTTATACTAAATAAACTCAGTCCCATTTTTGACATGGGTTAAATAATTTATACTAAAAATATAAATTAATCAAATTCATTGGGTCTAACTTATTTTAACGATTTTACCTGTTACTTTAATAAAACTGTTTCATCGAAACTGACTTTTGGTAATTTTGAGAAACATGTAAAATTATGTTGTCCTTTACTTCTTAATAACTTTGTACTATGAATTATTTTATAAAATAAATCGTTGTAGGAAAAATTTATATTATAATTATTTTTGTAATTTTGAAAGGATGAAATAATTTAATATATTTCATCAAAAAATGATTTCATATACTATTAAAATGCATTTCGATAATTTCTTAGTATTATGGGTGAATAACGTTAATTTTTATCATGTATACTTATAACGTAATATACTTTTAGATTTGTAATAAAAATTTGCAGAGATGCACCTAAATAACATATTACATATAAACTTATAATCTAACCGTAGATTTTATAAAATATGTATGATGTTTTTGTTAGAAAATGATTGTGTAGTTTAACCAAGTCTTCCACTTGTGTAATTCAATTATCTATCTTTTATAAAATATTATTATTTTAAGTTTAGTATTTATAAAAAAATTTCACTCTTATTTAATCTTCTATTAGATATTTTTTATACAATTTTTTTTA
>JBBPBS010000007.1:14172260-14213490 GCA_037974835.1 Cicer judaicum
CGGAGAAAGAAAAATCAATAACTAAAACGTTAACTGAAATTAAGTTAAATGACTACGGGTTTTATTTAACCTATAAAATATTATAGATAAATAAAACAATATGGTTATTAAAGTAGTTCAATGTATTCTATATTTCAACACCAAGTCATATATATTAAAAAGTTTTAATTTTGTCTTAAATTTTCATATAAAAATTATATCAATTTCTATAAATTCATATTTAGGTCTTCTATTTGGTGATCTTAGAGACTAAATAAATATCTAAAAGATGAATATCTATAAATTATATTAATAATTATATTATCTTATTTATTGATAAAAAAAATTGTATAAAAAATATCTAATAGAAGATTATATAAGAGTGAAATTTTTTTATAAATACTAAACTTAAAATAATAATATTTTATAAAAGATAGATAATTGAATTACACCAGTGGAAGACTTGGTTAAACTACACCATTTTTAATTTTTAAATAAAATGCGTTTTTTATTTTTCAAACCAGTTTAAACGCAACTAATCAACAATTTTTTTGACTTGTTGCAATTTTAAATCAGTTCTTTCAATTGATTGTCTGAACAATTTTAAAAGTTAATAAAATAATATGAGACACCAATTTTTAATTCAACCGATTGAATAATCCAATTCGGTTTACAGAATATTAATATTTACCTTTTCGGTGAATTATTTGGATTGATTATATATATACTTAAGACCCTCTAAAACAATGATATAAATCAATAGGAATACACCCTTATCTTCTTTACACCAATCATGTGTATAGCGATCTAGATTCTAGATAACAGATAAGTCATGTATCTTCTTCCTCGCTACCTAGCCAAAAAATTCAACAAAGCAAAAGAAAAGGTAAACACCAAAATATTTTCGTTGTAATAAGAACTAATTACACAATTTGAGTATCAAACAACAACTTATTATTTTTTAGTCTATTTACATAATAACACATACATACATGCATTACTTATAATTTACATCAATACAAACTAAATTGCTCCATATATTAGAGTTTTTGAACACTTAATATATGACACAAAATTAAACTTCTTTAGAGTGATTAATATTGTTGATAATCAAACGTATTTATGTATTTAATTCCCAAAAAGGGATTTGAATCAACAAATTCCTTTGGTGTCTTGAGTACCTTGTTAGACAGGTGGAGGATCACTCTGTGGAGTCTTATGCAATTTGCTGACATCATACCCTTCTTCTATAGCTTTCTGAAGAAGTTGGTTGTATATTTTTTCATCTAAATGGGTATTCCTGCATAATATCTACGAACCAAAATCATCGATGTTATTATACAGACTCAATTTCATCATTAATTAAAGTAATACTAATCATATTATTTGCTTACCCAAAGATAATTCCTTCTAGGCTCGCCAATGAGAGCATGGTGATAATTCTGATCAAGATACAAAATTCAATAATCTCCAACAACAGGAAAGATTGGGAAGAATGTAGGCACTTTGAATTTGACTTTGAGCTTAGCCTCATCACTATTAGGGTCAGCTTTATAAGCAGATCCCTCTATGTAGTTTCTTTTTCCATTATCTCAAGTCTCATTCAGAACATGACTCAAATGGCACTAAGACTGCTCACAAATTTGAAGAGACATAAAGAGATGGGATAAATGACTCAAATGTGTCGAACAAAAAAAAGAAAAGAGAAAAATTGATAAATATTTTCAGTTTGGTGTACTTTCTCAATCGACTGATCACTTTATTTATAGTGTTGAAAAAGAAAAACAGTCAAAAAACAGAAGACTCAAAATATTGGAAAACAAATGGTCAAATTAAATTTGTGAGAGATTAACGTTGCAAATTGGAGGACATACACAAACGCACGTGAAACATATGATGGGTCTGAAATGAAGTTGATTTTGTATAATTAAACATAAGATTTTCAAACAAAACATTTTAATTGTCTTTCAATTTTTAAATTTTTATTTTTACAAATATGTTTAAAGCATTATAAAATATGATATATTTTTTTTTATAATGTTATGTTAATTTGAAGGTGTAACTTGTGCTTGGAATATTAACTTGGAGTTGTATGGACCTTACACTTAGGGGTTAAGGAGAATGTTACAACAGGTACGCTTCGCTACCATTTAGTTTATGTACTTTTATTAGAATAAGATTAAAAAAATGGTGTATATAACTAGAAGGGTATATATATTTTGAGAGATAAAGAGAAGATAGTGATTTGATATATGTAATATATTATGATAGAAAGAAAGTAGAAAAATATTTGATTAGACAAACAAATATAAAAATATATATAATGTAATTATTTTTAAAAAAATATATTATTAATTTTTATCTTTTTAAAGTGGACGTCTATTTAAATTGTGTGTTCAAATCTCTTTGATCATTCAAAACTATGTGCATCATTGAATTAGTTAAAACATTATTATTTTGTTGCTAAATTTATTCATTTTATTTAATTTCTACAATAATTATAGAAAGATTAGTCGGCCATAAAAGTTGTAAAAATAAAATTAATAAGTTTCTTGTAAAGAATTTAGTTGATTACATTGAAAAATACATTCTAAACCCTAAGTCTTATCTTAAATCCTAAACCCTAATCTTAATTATTAATGAATTTAACAGTTTAAATAATTTTAGCACTTGTTTGAATGAGCGGTGATATTGTTGTTGTTCTCTCGTCTCAATCGCAATTTGGCGGTGACTTCGTGAAGCAACTAATCGAAGCTTTCAAGTAAACTTATGTCCACAGTGTACTTAATTTTGCATCCTTCGGGAGGGAAGTTTGTATTCTTGTCATTGATTATGAATTTCAATTTCTCCTTTCTATCTAATAAAGGTAAATTAGGCTGATTGCAAAATGACAAAATTATGTCCTTTCAAGTGTGAAGCCTTGCACCCCAAGAGACAATGCTTCCTCATCAAGAAATAGAAAGTGGACCACTGTCACTCTGTCTATATCAAAACTTACCAATCTTCGAGATAAGAACGAGAATAATAACAACTACAATAAACAAATTATATTAATTAAAAACTCTATATTAAGTCATTTTACTAGAACACCTAGATGGTATCCCTATTCGTTCAATTTAATTATATAGATTAAATAATTTAATTATATAGATTAAATAATACATATTGTTTAATTTAATTTCAATTAATATTTTAGTTTTTTTTAATTTAGTTTTTTATTTTTATTTTAAATAATAATTTGATTTTTTATATTATAAAATATCAACAATGCTATCTTTTAAAAAAAAAAAGAAATTCATCAAAAATTTCAAACAAAACTCATAAGATTAATTATCATTCTCAATATAATGCAATTTTATCAAATTCATAACTTAAATTTTTAAATTAACTCATATTTTTATCTCTAACAACATCAAATAAAGAATGACAATATGAATTTATTTTAAAATTTGAGTTACGAATTTGATGAAATTTATATCATGTTGAAGAATATAATTAATTTTTTGGATTAAATTTAAAAATTTTGATAAATTTTTTGAATTTTTATAAAAAAAATAATAATATTGTTGACATTTTAAAACATAAAAGATCAAATTGTCACTTAAAATCAAAATAAATGACTAAATCGAAAAAAAAACGTTAATTAAAATTAAATGACTTAATTGCAATTTTAGTCTCCATATTTTAACTAAATCGCGAAAGTAGTTCCCTCATTTTGTTTCTCCCCAGTTTTGGTTCCCAAAATAGAATTTTAATCCAAAACTTGATGAAATTTCATTTTTTAAAGTCGTACTACACCATTTATGATCATAAATTTTAAGTACAATTGTTGCAAATGAGATTTTGAATGATGTTGTGACTTAAATAAATGTAAAAGAAAAATAAAAAATATAATTAACTTTTGGACTAAAATTATGTTTGAGAGATCAAAACTGGAGAGAAATAAAATAGAGAACTACTTTTACGATTCAGCTAAAATAGAGAGACCAAAATTATAATAAAGTCAAATTAAATTAAGAAACTACATGTGCTATTTAACCGATTATATGTAGAAGAAATTGGCTCGCAAAATGAGTTTTAAAAGGCATGCAAAACCATAACATATACACACACTTGATGTAGATATATGTTTTTCATGTTATCAATTCTGTAACAAGCATGATACATACACCCAAATTTTAAAACACAACTTTTATTTTATTGTTTTCTTTCTCTTTCTATCACATCATTAATTCATCAATTAATTTAAAAAGTTCAAATTCATAATTAAGAAAAGTAAATACATGAACACTAATAATTCTTTAGGTGCCATTGTTTTTGTACTTGAAGCACTTTATCGATTAAAGCATCTCTCTAGATGAATATTGTGAATGTGAAGGAACATCGATCCAATCAAATTCATTCAAAGTAATTCAATATATCTATTATTATATTTTAATAGAGGGATATCCCACTTAATAATTTTTTTTAATGTGTAATAAATGATATACTCACAAAAAAAATAAAATAATAATAATAATAATAATAATGATGGTTTTTATTGGTTGTAGCAAAAAAAAACAATGGCTTTTATCATTCTTAAAATTAATTAATTTATTATTTTAAAAAATATTAATAAAACTGTTTTATATTTATTTTTAAATATTGAGCTAATTTTAAAATATTAGAAATATACTGATAATTGCTATTTTTAAAAATTTATCAAAAAATGCAATTTATTACTATTTTTTAATTAAGTTGTTTAACTTACTAATTAATATATAATTAAATAATAAAAGTTGTGACGACAACCATCAACACAATCTTATATGTAACATATATTTTATATGAAATAAACACATATTACATATAAGTAAAAGAGTAATGAAGTGAGTCGTGCATTATATTGTTTTCTTTAATATTTTTTTTTACTTAAAATTGTGCAAGCAAATTAAAGTATTATCTTTTCGAGGGCGGGCAAAGAATTACGGCATCTTCTGTATTTTTTAATTTTTTTATATGTAATAATATATATTATTTCTTTTATATATATAATAACGATATATTATAAAAATAATAGTGATAATATATAATAACATATATATTATATTTGATCTTGATAAATTGACATCTCCATCTCCTTTTCACCTATATATCTCTATTTTCTCTCTTCTATATGTACGTTGTTCTCATGTTTTTTAAATTTATATTAATAAAATTAATACAACAAACTCGTATATATTAATTACATACTATCGAAAGATAAACTATTATATAGAAATTGTAAATTATTTTAATTAATGTGTCTTTTTTAAAAACTGACAGTGTTTAAACATAAGAAAATTGATAAAAAAATTTAAGAATAAAATTTTCGACAAAAATAAAAATTATAAAATAAGTATATTTTATTTGATTGAATTGTGTAACTTGTAAAAATTATGCGACTTGTGAAAAACTGTAAAATTTGTGAGAATTAAAATTTTAACATTTTTAAATTATCTATTACAGATGAATTCTTTGACACTCTAAAAAAATTATATAACTTTTAATAATTTTAATTAATGTTATTGTTAACAATGAAAAGAGGAAGAAGAGAGACAACCAAGAGACAACCACTTTAGGGTTTCATAACATAGAATGAACCAAACTTGAGTTAATAGGGTTACAATGAGTATATATACAAAATAATAGAAATGTCTAAAATACCCTTATTACTAATATATAATAATATTATCTAACATCTCCCCTCAAACTCACGATGCATTAACATGGAGCATCGAGAGTTTGTCAACTAAAAAACGAAAACGTTTGATGGAATGCATCTTTGTGAACAAATTAGCAATTTGTAAAGAAGAAGAGACAAACGGTAGAGTAATGGTTCCATGCTGAAGATGATGACGAGTAAGATGACAATCAATCTCTATGTGTTTGGTGCGTTCATGAAAGACTGAGTTGTGAGCAATTTGAATAGCACTCTTGTTATCGCAGTGCATCGGAGTTGGCTCAGAAAGAGAGATACCCATATCAGATAAAAGCCAACACAACCAAATTATTTCAGCGGTAGTAGATGCCATAGCACGATACTCAGCTTCTGTAGAGGAACGAGAGACAATGTCCTGTTTCTTACTCTTCCAAGAAATAAGAGAGTCTCCAAGAAAGATACAAAATCCTGTGGTAAATTTACGATCTGTAGTGTCACCAGCCCAATCAGCATCAGAATAAGCTCGTAACTCTAATGAGGATGATGATGGAAAGAGAAAGCTCTGAAATTGAGTTCCTCGAAGATAACGAAGAATCCGAAGAACTGCTGCCCAATGTACTGTAGTGGGAGAGACAACAAACTGACTAACAACATGAACAACATAAGCAATGTCAGGTCTGGTAATCGTAAGATACACTAAGCTGCCAACCAAAGTACGATACAAAGTGGAATCTGGTAAAGGAACACCATCCGATGGAGCATATTTCACATTCAACTCAAGAGGGGTATCTGCTGCTCTAGTATCAGAAAGATGAGCTTGGTCAAGAATGTTGGCAATGTACTTGGATTGAGAAAAAAGGTAGCCTCTAGGAGAGTAGGCAACTTCAATCCCCAAGAAATAGCGAAGAGTTCCCAAGTCCTTCATCTCAAACTGTTTGGCTAACTGCAATTTCAACTCATTGATTCCACTAACATCATCACCTGTAATAATCATATCATCAACATATAGAGAAATTATAATGCGACCATAAGTGGTGGACCTTATAAACAATGCAAAATCATGTTCACTAGAGCGAAAACCAAGAGAAGTGATCACATTAGAGAATTTCTCAAACCAAGCTCGAGGAGCTTGTTTAAGACCATATAGAGCCTTTTTTAACTTACATACTTCCCCTTGATTATGAGAAACTCCTTGTGGAGGGACCATATATACTTCTTCATGAAGCTCACCATTTAAAAAAGCATTTTTGACATTCATTTGGGAAATATGCCATTGACGAATAGATGCAACTGCAATAAGAGTACGAATAGTGGTCATCTTGGCTACAGGAGCAAAAGTTTCTTCATAATCCATACCATATTGTTATATTGTTGAGAGAAACCCTTAGCAACAAGACGTGCTTTGTAGCGCTCAACTGACCCATCAGACTTAGTTTTGATCTTGTATACCCAACGAGACCCAATAGCACGTTTTCCAGGAGGAAGAGGTACTGATTCCCAAGTGTTGGTTTTGTGCAATGCAGATAGTTCTTCTACCATAGCCTGCTGCCAAAGAGGATCCATAACAGCCTCTTTATAGGAAGAGGGCTCAGACAAACTGTGAATAGAGGTTAAGAAAGAAGCAAACGAAGCTGAGTAAGTGGAATACACAAAATCAGGTAATTGAGTGGACTTACGTTGACGAGAAGGGTAACGAGGAGGATCAACAATCGCAGTAGGTGGTTGGGCAGCCAGGGGGACAAGAGGGATGTCATCATGTGGAGTAGAAGTATTTGTCCTGCAATTCTCAATATTACAATCGCTAGAAGCGTTATCATTAGAACCAAATGGATCAATATGGGTTAGTTCAGAACTCTTAGTAATTTGAGAATCAGAGGAAACAGAGTAAAAAGGGATATGCTCAAGAAAAACAACATTACGAGATACATAAAGTTTTCTTGCATGAGGATCATAACAACGATAACCCTTTTGACCATCCCCATAACCAAGAAAAACACACATGGCTGAACGAGAAGACAACTTACTGCGCTCTACTTGAGGGCGAAGAACAAAACAAGTAGAACCAAAAACTTTCAAAGAATGATAATCAGGGGTAGAAGTATACAATTTTTCAAAAGGAGACAAACCTGATATAATAGAGGATGGAATTCTATTAATAGCATGAACAGCAGTAAGAACTGCTTCTCCCCAAAACTCACTAGGAACTGAAGCGGACAACAAAAGGGAACGAGCAGTCTCTATAATATGACGGTGTTTTCTTTCAGCAACTCCATTTTGTTGAGGAGTATCAGTACAAGATGTTTGGTGGAGAGTGCCATCATAAACAAGTAATTCAGAAAATTTATTAGAGGTATATTCACCACCTAAATCACAACGAAAGCACTTTATAACAGAGTTATGTTGAGTTTTGACCATTGCACGAAACATATGATAAATGTCAAAAAATTTAGACCGATTTTTCATGAGATAAACCCAACAATAACGAGTGTAATCATCAATAAACGAAACATAATACCTAGATCTATCTTTGGTGAGAACCGGTGATGGACCCCAAACATCAGAGTGGACTAAATCAAAAGGCGCATATGAAACAGAAACACTTTTACTAAACGGTAAAGCTGAAAATTTTGCAAGTTTACAACCACAACAATCTGAGATATCACAGGTTTGTAACTTTCCTAAGGCTCCAGTAGAAGCCAAATATTTTAATCTAGAAGCAGAAACATGTCCAAGGCGAGAATGCCATAAATAAAAACTAGAAGATAAAGAATTCAAGCGAAAACTAGATAATAAGTCAGCAGTAGTTGTTGAGGCTGCAGTATCTGGGAGTCGTAGGTCATCCAAAACATAAAGTCCCCCCTGTCTATGGCCTGTCCCAATCAGCCTCCCGGAATGTGGATCCTGCACACAACAAGAAGTGGAAGAAAATATAACCGAATAACCGAAATCACATATTTGATTAACAGAAGCAAGACTCAAAGTAAGATTAGGAATATAATAAACATCAGAAATAGAAAGGTTAGGTGTGGAGACAGAACCAATGCCTGCTAGTGGCATAGGAGTGCCATCAGCAGTCACAACTGATACAGACGAGACAGGTTTCATATACACAAAAGATTTATCATCGTATGTCATATGATGAGATGCTCCAGAATCAAGAATCCATATGGAAGGAGATATACCTGACATACCAGAGGAGTTCAAACCTTTAGAAGAGGTGGCAGACATTGCATGTGATTGAGTGGCAAGAAGTTTTTGAAGTTGTTCTGCAATATCAGATATTTGGGAAGCAGTCTCAGATGAGTATACAGAACCAGAACTAGAGCCAATGGTAGAAGGAGTAGAAGCAACAACATTGGACGATGGTCCCCTAAAATTCTTTTTATGTGTTCTCCCTAATTTTGGACAATGTGCTTTCCAATGAGCTTTTTCTTTGCAAAATGCATATTCATCATTACCAAGTCCAACCCTCCCTTGAGATTTTCCTTTTTGAACAGGAGCAACAAAAACAGATGGAGGAGTTGAGTGAATTCCCTTATCTAACACACCAGAATGAGTTTGAAGTCTGATTTCTTCTGCCAACAATTCACTAACTACTGATTCAACATTAGGAAGGGGGGAACGATGCAAAATACCCCCACGAAGGCCCTCAAAATCATCACGAAGAGCCATTAGAAACCAAACCAGACATTGCTCATCTCTTTGATCAATGTATGCTTTGACAACTTTCAACTCAGGTGATTCCATAAGAGCCAATTGATCCCACAGATTAGTCATTGCCAAATAGAATTCCTGAATGGTCATATTGTTCTGCTTAAGGGCTCTAATATCACTTTCCAACTGATACCGTTTTACAAAGTTAGACTGAACATACAAACGTTTCAAGTGATCCCAAATCTCTTTAGCAGTATCATATTTTGCTAGTTGCACTCCTATAGACAACTCATCAAAATTATTAATCCAAGTAATAATTTTTGAATTACTAACATTCCATGTTTTCAGATCTTTTGCATATTGAGTTTCATTCTTTTTATCGATAGGCTTAACAGAAGTTCCATCCACAAAACTCCACATATCTTTTCCAATCAAAAAATTTTTCATCACATAACTCCAATAAGAGTAATTTTGTCCATTAAGGTGAACACTAACAGCTTGAAGAGAATCATCCTTAGCACTAGCCATAACAAATAATGACAGGAAAATACGACAAACACAATCACTGAGACAAAATAAATTAGGGATAACCTGCTGCTATGCGAGCGCGATTTCTCCCCCTCGAGACGTCTTTTTCCCGATCCGACCATTGAAAATGAAGACCTGAATGTTGCGAATCTACTGTCCAAAAATCAGCCCGATCCAACGGTTAACGAATGCGCAATCGATGTTTTTCTGAGACTGGTTTAACAAAATCGGGAATAGGATTACTATTCTCTTTTCTCTTTGATGGTTGTCTTTTCTATCAAAATAATCTCTCTCTTTTTTACAATAGATCCCAAAATCAACCAAAACTCTTTGATACCATATTAACAATGAAAAGAGGAAGAAGAGAGACAACCAAGAGACAACCACTTTAGGGTTTCATAACATAGAATGAACCAAACTTGAGTTAATAGGGTTACAATGAGTATATATACAAAATAATAGAAATGTCTAAAATACTCTTATTACTAATATATAATATTATCTAACAGTTATCACTACCGACTCCCCCAATATTTTATATGACATAGTTTTGGCATTTTGCAATCAACCTAGTTTACCTTTATTAGAAAGGAGAAACTATAATCAATCACAAGAATACAAACTTCCCTCCCGAAGGATGCAAAATTAAGCATATGGTTCGATTTTACTAAGTTTATTTGAAAGCTTCGATTAGTTGCCTCACGAAGTCACCGACAAATTACGATTGCGACGAGAGAACAACAACAATATCACCGCTCATTCAAACAAGTGCTAAAATTATTTAAAGTGTTAAATTCATCAATAATTTAAGGTTGTACTAAATATTAATTAAATAATTAAGAATGTATTTTTTAATGTAATCAACTAAATTATTTACAAGAAACTTATCAAATTTATTTATAAATTTTACTTTTACAATTTTTATGGCTGACTACTCTTTCTATAGTTATTGTAGAAATTAAAAAATCAAAATAAAATGAATAAATTTAACAATAAAATAATAATATTTTACCTAAAACAATAATGCACATAGTTTTGAATGATCACAAAGATTTGAACACACAATTTAAACAAAAGCCCACTTTAAAAAGATAAAAATAAATAATATATATTTTTAAAATAATTACATAATATATATTTGTATGTTTGTTTGACTAATCAAATATTTCCTTCTTTCTTTCTATCACAATATATTACATCTATCAAATCACTATCTTCTCTTGTAACATTATCCTTAACCCCTAGGTGTAAGGCCCATACAACTCCAAATCAATACTCCAAGCACAAGTTACATCTTCAAATTAATTGAACATTATATAAAAAAAAAATTATAACATTTTAAATATGTTTGTAAAAATCATTAAAAATTTAAAAATTGAAAGACAATTAAAATATTTTGTTTGAAAATCTTATGTTAATCGAATATCATGTTGTACAAAATCAATCTTATTTCAGATCCCATCACATGTTTCACGTGCGTTTGTGTATGTCCTCCAATTTCCACCGTTAATCTTCCACAAACTTAATTTGACCGTATGTTTTCTAATATTTTGAGCCTTCTATTTTTTGATTGTATTTCTTTTTCAACACTATAAATAAAGTGATCAGTCGTTTGAGAAATGACATCAAACTGAAAATATTTATCAACTTTTCTCTTCTCTTTTTCTACTCGACACATCTTTGAGTCATTTCTTCCATCTCTTTATGTCTCTTCAAATTTGTGAGCAGTCTCCGTGCCATTTTCATAGTGGTCTTAACGGTATAATTGAGGATGTGATTATAGAACGAACCTTACAGTACAATGGAAGACTAATACATTTTGTATGAAATATTTTATCTTGAGGATGTTGTGGTTGTTAGTCTGCTTCTATAATTTTGAGTAATATTATGAAATGTTTTAAAGAGAACAATATATTGCACGATTCATCATATATGCCTTCGCTTACAATAATATTTTTCAAAAGAAAATTCATTTCAAACGCAATATTATATGCTATTTGATAATATTATACGATTGCTGAGTGTCTTTTATGTCTAGTTCAACTTGCCTTGTGGGTTTGGATTGCAATTCTCTAAACCTACAAACAAATTATGGTTTACTATCGTGAAAGGAGCATTATTGAGATTCTCACAATGTGGCGTCATGAATTCGAAAATATAAACTATTTAAATTTTAGTTTACATTAGGTTTTAACTATGTAGTTCAAGGTTTAGAGTTAATTATCGATTGAATGTTGTTTTAAATGATTACTTTGATAAAGTAATATTACTAAAATGTTTTATAAAGTTTTTAATTATGTATTACTGGTCAAAGAATATCCAAATTGATATATGATTCAATAATCTACGTTAACGTGTTTTTATATTTTTGGGTGTTTTAATTCATCAGATTATTGTATGGGGTTGTCTAATTCTATAAAGACTATAATCAAATTATTTATCATTTATGTAATTCATCTATAAATTCATCATATTCATTCACTATCAAATATAAATTTTAATGTATTGGATCAAATTAATCTATTTAAAAATATCAATGGATCTAATTTATTCAACTTTTTTTTTCAAAGTTCAATAGATCACATAGTTTATTTACTAAAATTGGATTAACCTTTTTTTAAAAATATGTATAATTTTTTAGAAAATATATTATATTCATTTCAAAAAATATTTTTTTATTATAAACATAGGTTTTTCTAATTATTTTAAAACTAATCAATTCTAAAAATTGTTTTATTTATCTTTTTTAGAAATTGATTAAAATTTATTATTTAAAAAATATTTTTTGGAAAATCAGAATTTTTAGTTATTAGTTTTTTTTACTAATATCTTCATTTAAATAATAATTTATATTTATTATAAAACATAACTTTATTGAAAAAATGATATGTTCTTAATAAAAAAAAAATTTTTTTTTTATTACTTTAAAAAATTAATAACTTATTAATTTAAATAGAGGGGTCGTTTGAACATTGTTGCGACTGTCAGACCACTGACATCGACCACAAAACCAGCATCACGGATTGTCAAACTACGAGTGTTGGACTGCTAGACAAGTATTATTGTCGGAGCTCTGTCGTGGTGGTTGCTAGAGCACCGGCTCCGACCACCACCACTATTATTTAATTATTAATTAATAAATTAATAACCTATTTAAAAATAATATAAAAAACACCGATTAATAAAAAATTTGAAAACGGTAATTTGCAGTATATTTTAATATTTTTAAAACAGTTTAATCCTTAAAAATAATATATAAAACATTTTTATTAATATTTTAAAAAATTAATAAAATTGATATTAAATGTTGTAAGCGCATGCCGATATTAACCATTGTAAGCGCATGGCAATAAATTGAATTGAAGCATTGAATGCACTTGAGTTACAAAATTCAATATATAAGTATTTTCCTTTTCACTTTCTATCATATATCTCAAAATATCCAACAAACATTTTATAGAAAAAGAATGGCGAAAGAGATGGATGTTGTAAAAGGTGTAGACTTGGCGAGGTATATGGGTCGTTGGTACGAGATAGCTTCTATCCCATCATTTTTTCAGGGCAATGGCGTGGACACTAGAGCAACTTATACTCTGAACAATGATGGGACTGTTCATGTTCTGAATGAGACTTGGGATAATGGAAAAATAAAATACATAGAGGGATCTGCTTATAAGGCTGACCCTAAGAGTGATGAGGCTAAGCTCAAAGTCAAATTCAAAGTGCCTACATTCTTCCCAATCTTTCCTGTTGTTGGAGATTATTGGATTTTGTATCTTGATCAGAATTATCACCATGCTCTCATTGGCGAGCCTCGTAGGAAATATCTTTGGGTAAGCAAATAATATGATTAGTATTACTTTAATTAATGATGAAATTGAGTCCGTATAATAACATTGATGATTTTGGTTCGTAGATATTATGCAGGAATACCCATTTAGATGAAAAAATATACAACGAGCTTATTCAAAAAGCTATAGAAGAAGGGTATGATGTCAGCAAATTGCATAAGACTCCACAAAGTGATCCTCCACCTGTCTAACAAGGTCCTCAATACACCAAAGGAACTTGCTGATTCAAATCCCTTTTTGGGAATTATATACATAAATACGTTTGGCTATCAAGAATATTAATCACTCTAAAGAAGTTTAATTCCGTGCCATATGTTAAGTGTTTAAAAACTCTAATATATGGAACAATTTAGTTTGTATTGATGTAAATTATAAGTAATGCATGTATGTATGTGTTATCATGTAAATAGACTAAAAAATAATAAGTTGTTGTTTGATACTCAAATTGTGTAATTAGTTCTTATTACAACTAAAATGTTTTGGTGTTTACCTTTTCTTTTGCTTTGTTGGATTTTTTAGCTAAGTAGCGGGGAAGAAGATACATGACTTATCTTTTATCTAGAATCTAGATCGCTATACACATGAGTGATGTGAAGAAGATAAGGATGTATTCGTATTGATTTATATCATTGTTTTAGAAGGTCTTAATTACATATATAATCAATCTAAATAATTCACCGAAAAGGTAAATATTAATGTTCTGTAAATTGAATTAGATGATTCAATCGGTTGAATTGAAAATTGGTGTCTCATATTTTTTTATTAACTTTTAAAATTATTCGGACAATCAATTGAAAGAATCGATTTAAAATTGCAACAAGTCAAGGAAATTGTTGATTAATTAATTGGGTTTAAACTGGTTTGAAAAATAAGAAATGCATTTTGTTTAAAAATAAAAAAATAATATTTTTGACATTTTAAAATATTTTTAGTGGTTATTTTGAAACAATCTAATCATAAATTATTATGTAATAAAATTATAAGATAAATTTATTTGTCAATTAATATAAGTTTGTAAAATTTATTTATAGGTGAAAGGTAATAAAATAATATTATTTGTAAATAATATAAATTTAAAATAAAATATAAATAAAATATTAATATATAAATTAAAATTATAAAATAAATCTAATAAATATATGTTAAATTTACTGTTACAATAAAAAATAAATAAGTTATTTAAAGATGAAATGCCACCATAGATTTTATGTTAAATTCATAGGAGATGGTCTAAGTGTCGATGTGAATAACCTTGGGTAGGGTACCCCTGAAAATAAATAAGGGTAGCCAACACATCGAAGTAACCAATGAAACAAAAGCGATAAGATAAGCCAGTATGAACCAAAATCATTATCCCATTTTTTTGAGTTTTTAATTTTTCATCCTTTCTCAATTTCCATCACCATGGAAGCCACTGCCACTTTATTCACATTTTCCCTTCCAACCACCAAAACCCAATCTTTTCAATTACTTAACCGACCCATTAACCCATTCAACCCACCCACCTCCTTCAAACCAACACCCACTTTCAAAACCCACCGTTCCCTCCCTTCCATCAACGCCGCTATCTCTCGCAACAGAAAAGAAGAAACCGTTGAAACCGTTAGAGAACAGCTCGAAAACTGTTACCTCCTCGCTGGAATCAACTACAAAGGCTTCACAGTAAAGCAATTTCAAGACCTAAGAAAAACCCTTCCCGAAACAACCAAACTTATCGTTGCCAAGAACACGCTTGTTTATAAAGCACTCGAAGGAACTCAATGGGAAATGCTGAAACCTTGTATGAAAGGTATGAATGTGTGGCTTTTCGTTCACACGGAAGAGATTCCTTCTGCTATTAAACCTTATAGAGATTTTCAAAAGGAGAAGAAGCTTGAAGAAAATGATTTCACTGGTGCTGTTTTTGAAGGGAAATTTTATGGTCCTGATGAGTTTAAAACACTTGAAACATTGCCAACACGTGCTCAGATTTATGCTAATTTATTGGGTACTTTGAAAAGTCCTGCTTCTGTTTTGGTTTCCACGATTCAGGCACCTGCTAGAGAACTTGTTATGGTTCTTAAGGCACATATTAAGAATCTTGAAGAACAGGCCCAGGGTAGTGCTGCTCAATAGATAAGTTTTCAATCTTAACATTTTGTATTTATAATATTACAATGTGCCCTTTTGTTTATTGCTTTTTATTTTTTAGTATGCATGTTTATGTTTCCACCGATTAAGTGTACAACTGTACATTGATGCCTTGTGCTTTTATCAGAAAATGTAGAATGGTGCCTAAAATTTATTTATTTTTTCTTTATGTTAGAGTAGGGATGATGGAAAGTTTGTTCACATTGAATGATGCAATTTCACGAATTATTGGTTATTAAGTGCATGGGATATTTTGGTGGTGTGTTTTTCTCCCTTTGGTTATTGAAGTGCTGATATATTGGATATTCACAATTGGAAAATAGTTATTCCAATTCACGATATGAATCTGGATTTGATAACCATGTTGTGGGAACACTTGGATAAGTATTTAGTGCGGTAAATTGGATTGGAAAAGCAACTCATAAGCTGAGTTGTTTGATCTTCATCCAGTAGTACTAATTGACTTACTGCAATGACTAAGTCATATTTTTTAACCAGAGAGAATCCATTTATATCTAGAACTAGAACATCCTTACCCATGAAACTAAGGAGTATATTATAGCAATCCACTGCAAACTAAGAGTGTGTTTTATCTGGCTTCCAAACACACGGAAGGTGCATTGGACCCTGTAGCACTTTCAACAGACACCCACCCGAAAAACAATGTTAAGTTGTAAGAGATGCAACAGTTGTTGCTTATGAAATCTCTACCTAACATTTCGAGACTCACCACCTCACAACTCAGATACAGATTCTCCACTGTCGAAGGAACAAGAAGTCATGTAATCACTGAATTTTATACAGTTGAGCTTCATGCAGTCTTTGATTTCAGAGAACAATGGTTAGTAAAATATGAAGTTAATTCACTGGCTGAGTGACTATGTCTGTGTTTTGTCATCACCAAAGAATCTAAATCTGTACCACGGCCAGTAAAACTAAATCACCTGTCATATCAACCATATGAAAGCAATATAATCTAGGTGTAACATGAAAAAATCTGTGCCTTAGTTCTTACCGCTAACAATTGAGTATGAAAGAGAGTTCATATGAAGGATTCCATTTGTTCACTGGAGCTCTATTTCTTGGTGACTATAGTACAGGAAGAAATCAAGGTGCTTCCAAAGTTGAAAAAAAATCAAATACTTTAAACGTGGTATTGTTAAACTTATTTCTTCTATCCCTATAACATTTCTACCGGGAAAGATAGTTTTATCATGTACTGGACTACAATTATTTGAATCGTTTTGAAGAAATTATAATGGGACACTGTTATTTAGTAACATGCAGTAGTGCGTGTTTGATCCCACGTCTGCAGTGCACATTCCTTAACGGTAGCTTGTGCAGTGAATATCCTTGAGGCATGAGAAATGGCAAATCCACCATAGTTCCAAACATATGCTTCGACGATTCTTAGAATTGTTGCATAGGAAGAGTGAGCGACGCGATTGAGCTATTGCCCTTGTCATGCCATTAGGGAATAATCAATGCTGAGGCCATAATATACATTCTCAGTCCAGTCTGTTTTTTTTTTTTTCTGATGAAATATTTTGTTTTGCCTGAATTTCTGATGAAACAAATATTAACTGCACAAGATAACTATTTCATTCGTAACCATAATTTATTTACCTAAACAATTGATAGGTTGAAATACAGAGCAGGATTAGTTCATCATAAAGTAGTTCAAGAGAATAGAATTTTCATGGTACTTGTGGCTAATTTACCCATGAAAACGTAGAACATCTTTGTTGTGTTCAAATTACAAATGTTACATATGGCTGTTTTTTTCCGGCACAAACTAAAGAAATGACGGTGCATATGTGAGATAGAAAGGTTTTCATTATTATTCATCTTTGCCTTATGAGGGATTTAAAATACTAATTGATTTAGAAGTTAGCAAATTGGCGATAATCTAATTCAAAAGTAATATAAACCATTTCAAACTTGTCACACTTAATGAATCAATCATAAATCATTAATACTAGTATCTAGGGAGAGAGAGAGAGGGGCAACCTAATACCAGATAAAATATTTTATATATAAAGTATAAACATAGAGATAATAATAAACAAAAAAAGGTTGAGAAGTTTGACAGCTAGCACATACTATTCCTGCTAAAGAAACTATGTTAGGAACCACGGCCAAATTGTTTCGACCATCCACAAGCTACGAACGATTTGCAGCTTCAACAAATTCACGTCCAAAGAGCCTTGGCATGTGAGAAACAAAATCTTAACGTAGATACAAACTGGAGGTTAAACTAGATGAAACGACTCATTTTGGTCCAACTTTGCTAGCAACAAATTCCTTTTCTTCGCCTATCTATTTCGTCTCATTTTGGTCCTACATCATAAACAGTTTTTCATGACATTTTACTCTTAAAAGTACTGATAAGATGCTTAATTTCAGACAAAAACCAGAACCATATTCAAACACAATTAAAAAAAGATACCAATATATGGTTTCTATTCTAAGCATCTAAAAACAGGGAACTTGCCAATAATTGAACAAAACATAAGAATATTTTTATTATACCTTTTTAACTGTTTCGCTTATTATGTCATCCAATGACACACAATTATTCTGAACGAATCCTTCTAGAGAAATCATTTGCTGCAAAAAGCAATCATCATTTGATTCAATTCTAGCATCTGAATATAAATTCTCAACTTCAGGCAACTGAGTGTCTTCATTAGGAGAAGCTAGATAATTTAAGGTATTGAAGGTAGAACTCATGTTTTGATGCTGTGTGTAACATGAAGCCTTTACGACATTCTCAAGTAAGCCTTCTTGACATTGCATAGTTTCATCCAAAGGAACGGCAACAACTCGCGGGGAAGTAAAATCAATTGGACTTTTCTGAAAGTGAGAACTGGGAGAGGAAAATTTTAAGCTATTTTGAGACAGTTGATCATTGTTAAAATCCTCACTCAATGGAGAAGAATTGGAAGCAAAGTTAGATAACTGAGCTGCATTCTGCAAGCTTTCCTTAATCCGACTATAATCGAATGAATTCGAGGAACCACTTGTGCCGGGGTTAAAAGATTCTGATTTCACAGCAGCACCTCCAACAGAAGAGTGATTCATAAATGCTCCTGAATTATGTGTTTGTAGGCGATTACTTGGGAAGCAAGATAGATAACTATTTGCATTATTAATAGTAGTAGCTCTGATGATGTCTGAGAAGCTAGATGAAACTGCAAATGCACTTGAATCATCAATTGGACTTAACTTCATATTGCCAGTTGGATAATTGTTCTGCTGAAAATGGTTAATCTCCGTTGATGCTCGAATACGCTGTAAGAAACTCGAGTTTTCATATGCAGAAAACATAGGCAGCTTGAGAGCGTTAATGTTTTGAGACTGGAGTGGAGGGACCAGTGTAGAAGAACTAATTCCTCTGGAGTTCAACACTGAAGAGGCGTTCGACCGACACAATATTTCACTAGATGCATATGATGGTAGTGTGCTGCTTAAGATTCTTCTTGATCCTGACAAGGTACAAAAATCTCCATATCCACCTAATGAACCCATTTGCAGGTAAGGATCAGTAGTACCCAATGTACCATCAATTCTAGCTTGTTTAGCTGGCCTTTTGAGACTAAGTCTGTATTTCTGCAATCCAAAACGAGAACGAGCTTATATGCAGTTATCATGGCACAATTATTATAAATTAAAGTGACATTGATGACCATTTTATAACCGTTTCCGAAAACTCTTTTCCTTTACCTTACAAATTAGAACTTTTATCACTGAGCTTGGCACCTTATCGACAAATTTAGCATTGAGTCATTCATTCTTTATGCATACTTATATATTATAAATTAGCTTGTTGAAAGTTCAATGAACAACTGATCTTAAGATATTTTCACACCAATATTTGTCTGAAAACATAAGTTTAAAGCAAATTATCCACTTTAACTTTGACCACATTTGCTAAAAGTGGTGATCAAATACTTTAGCCATAAACTAGCCAGAAGGGGAAGTTAGATTATAATTTGCACCTGCAGATGGCTTGCTACATTTTCCCTTGTAAGCCCTTCAACATTCATCAAGTCAAGTATTTTCTTAGGAAAAGCCTCTGCAATAAAAGTTGAAGAAACTACATATTAGGAACAGTAATATCCATATTTTAAGTATCACATGGTCATATTCAGTTTCCATGTTCTCAAGACAAGTAAAAAAACCATTGTCACATAAACTTACTGTCAAGGCCCAGTTGATTAACAGCATCAAGAAATTTTCTATGCAACTCAGCATCCCAAACGAAACGAGGCTTCTTCCGAGTTGAGGGTTCCTCTCCATTATCTTCATCATTATCTTCTTCTTCATCATCATCTTCTTCGTCACTCTGTTCCTTCCTTTTTTGTCTCAACATTTTGTTCTTGTTATCAATATTTTCAGATGTGATGTCTTGACTACACACCCCAGCCATATTGCAGATTTTATCCTCGTTAGTATTTGTACCCTTATTATGATCCTTGCAATCAATCTTCTTTCTCACTACATGTTGCCATATGTTCTGCAGCTCTTCGATTCGGATAGGTTTCATTAGATAGTCGCAAGCGCCATGTATCACGCCTTTCATCACCCTCTCTTTATCACCATTTCCCGACAGCACTACATCACCAAAAAAAAAACACAAAGCAAGAGTTTAAGGTAAGTGATTTTGGAAAAAAATTCATTCACCTCAAGATACTCTTTAAAAAAGAAGTGAATTTTAGCTGAAAACATATAAGTGTAAGTGTATCTTTGGTATCTCAATCACAGTTAGCCACTATGATTCTACAAAAGATACAACTTGTAACTTTTTAAAATCGCAGTGACTCACGTGATTCGGACAAACTCACCATAATACCAAACATGCAATAAGACAAAGGTGTTTGAGCTTACTGATTACAGGTAGGTCCATTTCAAGTCCAACTTGCTCAAGGAGCTTAAATCCATCCATGTCTGGCATATTTACATCACTAATAACAAGGTCAAACATATTTCTGTTTTCCCTCAACATTTCTAGCGCCTTCACTGACTCTGTTGTTGTAGTAACTGCAACAACCAAGAATCAGGCAACAGATTCAGTCATAGAAATTTAAAATGAAGGCTTCCTGAAAACTAACATAATCATTATTTGGTGACTACTAATATTTGGCTATAAAAAAAGTTCTAAAAGTATCAAAGATACTTCCAATTACTATATGAAAATGAGTTGATTGCATGGAAGGAGAATAATAAGGGGAAGCATACAAAAATCGTCAATGGAATTGAGTGAATGTAAAAGAAAGACAACAAACCATGATAGTTGCATTTGCGAAGCAAATTCTCCAACAATTTGAGACAAGTTTTGTCGTCATCAACAGCAAGAACACGCATGCCGGCCGGAAAATCGTCTCCGGAAACCTCTTCACCCACCAAACGTTCCTCTACTGTCATCACGAACAAGATTAAAATACCAAGCAGTGATCAGAGATAAAAAAAGCTCCAAACTTGATTACACACACATTGTTTTCAGAGCCTGTTTCACCTTAACAGACAAACAATGCCGAAGAAGCATTCAAAAACTCAAAGAAAAGACTAGAGACAAAACACAAATATTTGCACTGCTATTTTTCTTCCAACATAGAAGAAAAAAAAAAACAGGTTTTTGTCTTTAATATTGTGGTGTGACAATAACCAAACTTTATTTTAGGTATTTCCTATTTTATTTATAATTCATTTTTTTTTTGTACAGTACTTAATTAGTGTAGTACCAAAAGTAGTTACTCAATCACACCAATTATATGTGATAATTGTGCTTTACAGGTTACAATGTGCAATGCTAAATACTTTTATGGACTTTATTGAGGTTTTATGGACATTAATTGTACTTATTTGCTTATGTAATAATTATCAAAAATTTCTCACTAATTATGTATGACTTATTGACTCCCCAAAATTACTAATTCTAGGAGATTCTATGAGATTTTGTATTATTTGCATTCCACTTGCCATATTTAGGTACCCCTATTAATTTTCAATACTTTTGTCATGTAATTTTGTTGGTCTATTAATTTTCAATAGTTTTGTGATTTTTTTTTTGTCAGATTTAAATAAAATAAAATAAATGAGATAAAAAAAATTTAAACAGAAAATTTTACTTTTTATGATTTTAAAATATAAATTACACAATTTTTTATTTTTTTTATTTTATATTGAAATTCTTAACAAGTATTCTTGAAACATTTGTTATATTTTTTAATTGAAAAAATATTTTTCAATTTTCTATACTTATTTTTTATTGAAAATAAATTTTTTCTAATCAAATTGAAGGTAAATGTTGTTGTTTTTTTTTTAAATAAATCATTCAGAAAATAAATAATTTATTTTCCTTGAATCATGTACTCCTTTTCCCTAGTTTACATTTGATTATAGACTAATTTTGGAAGGCAATTTTGTCTAACAAAAAGGGATCATATGTATTACTTTGTTGTCCCCGGTTTATTTATATTTTATTTTGAATGCACCTTCTTTGTAATTTTAGACTATAAATGAAAGTAGACATGTCAAGAACAGACATGCTAAAAAATGTAAGTTAAGACGTAGTTCTAATTATGAACTTGTGATTATTAACTTGCTTTTTTGTTTTGTTTTGTCTATTCATGACTTTTAGTGATGACATTATGCTTAGTTTATTCACGATGATTTTTACTTTAATAGAGTGACGCTTTTTAATTATTTGGTAATTCCATAAAAGCAAGCGACTTACGTCTCTTTACAAAACAGTTTTTTTATTTAATAATAAACTTATATTTAAATAAAATATTTTATTTTTATTATAAACTATTTAATACAAATAAATTAGTTAATAAAGATAGCAGAGATGAGAGAAATATTTATTATAAATTGAGAAATTATGAAAAAAAAAAGAGTAAATTATTTATATAAAAAATATTAGTTATAAAATGAGAAATCATGAGATAAGTAATGAATATATTGCTAACATGAGATAGTGGAGGGATACGTATCCACACAATTTTCTTCTACAGTTAAAAGATGAAATTTTTTACATGAGTCATTGATGTTGCAGTATAATAATTGAAATGTCTTATTTTATTTTTTGAAAATATAGAGAGAAAATAGATTTAAAAATGTCAATGCTAAACAAAATTTCTACATTTATTAAATAAAATATTAATAATTTATTTACTAACCTTTGAAAAAATCTTGTCTAATAGTTCTGAATTATGATTCATCACGTGTTGGACCGATCTTGACTATTTGTTTAAACTTTAAACAAGTTCTTGGCTTGGTTTATCCCCTACCTATTTCTATTCTTCATTCTTCTAATATCTATTTTTAGTATAACACAATTCTTCATTCTTCTAATATCTATTTTTAGTATAACACAAAATGCAAATGAATGATGATACTAATATTAATATATTTAAAATGATGGTTATTATTAGAGATAGATAAAAATACTTATAAATTAGGTGTAATTTGTTAGGTTTGTTATATTGATAATATTATATAAAAGTACATCGTACTCTAATTGTATAACAATTCTTCAAAATAATTATTTAAAGTTTTATTTCTCTATTTCTTATATTCAACTATGATTCTTAACATGGTATCAAAACAATAACAATATTTGCTATATTCTTTTTTCAAATTTTCTTTATTCTTTATTCCTCATTTTGAATCCACATTTGTGATTCTTCATCTTTTTTCAACTTGGTTGTATAATATTTGTAGATTCAAGATTGAAGAAGTTTTGCGATTTATGATATAATTATTTGAAAGTTTCATTGTTGATTAGGTATTCTCCTTTAGTAATATATTTCACTATAATTTCATTATTTTTAGCCATTGTTGGCTTTCTTTGTGCTTCTGCCATATGACAATAAAACAATTATTGTTTTATTTGTTCTTTTACTCTATGGTATTAGACATTTTTCATTCTCTTTTGTGATTTCATCATATTATGGTTAAGTTTTGTTGGTTAAATTTGACATTTGAAGATCTAAGATTGAAATTTTTGATTCTATATTGAAGTGAATGTCATGAAGATACTAAAAGATTTTTCAAATTAACCCAAAGTAGGTCGAACACTTGGACATAAGTTATGTACATCGTCCTCTACCACTTCATTATATATTTTTTTCTTATATTGTTCTTTCTAAATTAGAAATGTTGTTACATACTTTCAACTTGTGGGAACTATTAGAAGTAGTTAAAAATTCTTATAATTAAATGGAATTTGTTGAATTAATTATATTATTAATTATATTACACTATATAAAATTGCATCATATTCTACTTGTATATCAATTCTTTAAAATAATTATTTTAAATTTTATTTCTCTCTTTAATTATTTCTTTTTTATTGAGTTCAACTATGATTTTTAATAATTTTAACAGTTATAATATTTATTATTTTGTATAATAATTTTATTTAAAATTATCAATGACCATTTTATATATGAAATTTGATTTTTTAATTGAATTTAATATGCAGTAGATTGTAAATCATTAGTTTAATAGAGATAAAATTTATTTATTTTACCTAATTGTCTACGGTGGACTAAACCATAAAAGAAAATTCAATTTATTAATATACACACGTACACAGCATAGCAAAATGAGCCGTATATGTTTTGAATGAACACGTGGGATACTCCATACCCACCCTTGATGACTTAACATCCACTACACACTAAGTATGCTAAAGTGTACAAAAACACTGAACACCCCTTCTCTCGTGTTACTATTATACACTGTATCAGGAATAGATAACGAGACACACCTAGATAGGCCCCACCTTACATATTTATCTTTTTAGCATCCAACATTGAATCTTCCTAAACATAGATCTCACCACGTTTCCACTTCTCATTCACTCACTTTCCTCTCCTCTCAAAAACTAAATTATTATACATAGGGATCATTTTATGAATATCTCAATTTTGTTTTAGTCTTCTTTTTAACTGCAAAGTTCTAATAGAGTCCTATATATTAAAACAAATATGTTATGAAAACCATGATTGTGTTTATCTGTCTAAAAATCTATTAATTAAATTCAAGTTTACTTTTTTCTTATACTGGAAATTGAAGTATGTTTCAAATTAGAAACTATTTTCCTTTAAAATAATTTTTCATAAAAAATATTTTTGATATATATTTTCTTTAAATAACTAAACACGAAATTAATTTCTGTATTTTTAAAAATCTAAAGAATAATTATTAAATTATTGAATAAAAAACCAATTTTTTATAACATATATAAATCTTTTAATTCGTTATAAAATTGTCAGTGTCACTTAAATCACTAAGTGAACAATTTGGCGTTGATGATTGAAGCATGGTTGAAGTCTTAGTTGTACTTGTACCATAGAACCGTGATTAACGTTTTGGCATGATGATGAACAGAATGGCAGTGACATGTTGGGAAGCTATATAGTATGTAGTATAGTATATAGTTCACGTGTAAGAGTAACGAATAATTTGAGATGTAATGTCTATCAAAGTAATCACTTCCCAGGGCTATACCTATAATTACTATGCACCGTGTAATTTCTTGTCACTTATCACGTGTAATAAATTTTACACCGTTAATATATTACAATTATTTATAATTGTTTGATTTTTGATATAATTATAAAATTAATTTTTTTTAATGATTTAACGTTGAGATTAACTGTTAGTATAAAAAACTTTTATACATCCTATGTATATTCAAATTAAATCTTATATATAAACCATGGAATTTATTTCCTTATAAATAAAAAAATCTTAGTAACGTGCAAGCGTTGTATTTGAAAACTGTAACGAACGTTACCAAATAAAAATCCCAACAGAAGTTTTACGACCATAATTGTACAATCAATACTGCAGTTCAGTGCATCGAGTTATGTCTAATTTTCCTTGTGGGCTTTGCTTCTTACCATTCATAAAAGTTCTTTTTCAAAAAGTTTGGAGATTTCTCCTGTTACTTTTTTACATTTTTTAAAAGCCTCCTAAAATATAATTTTTTTCGATTTTCATTTTTTTTTTTATTAAACAATTTGAATGAGATTTGTTTAGTACTTAGTAATTATAAGATGTTGATACACCGTTATTATAAGTTACTAGATGCCCACGTGATCTACATAAATTCCATGAAGCGGACATATTTTTTTATCCCAACCAAAAATGATGATAAACCTATACATACACAACAAATTTACCAAGATTCTAAATCAAGTACACTATAATTAACCAGGCAAACACCACTCAGGAGTTCTCCACCTAAATAAGGCTATCACTATCTCAAAAGGATTTGGATCAAAGACACCATCACATTTTTTGGTGGGGTCTTAGACATCCTTTAATCCTAATAAACAGCACTAAAGTATGTTTGAATTGGCGACATAGTGTGAAATGAAATGACACAGCATCCATTTTTTACAATCAAACCAGATTGTTTTCCTTTTTACTCTATTCCACCAATCCAAACATAACTAACACGCCGACGAGTGCTGTTGAGCTTAAACTTCAATCAAACACTGATTCTGATTTCTTACATTCAAAAACTTAAAAATATCAAAATCTATTTTCTACCAAATCTTAAGCATCTGTTATGTCTGGATTCAGTAATACTGGGATTTTGAGTGAGTTGTTTGTTTGTCTGGCAAGTGATCGAGAGTTTCTCCATCGCATTAATAAACTTGCGCAAGTACTTGATGTACTCAGGGTAAGTTTCAAGGTTGCAATGACCTCCACCCTTAACCCACAACGGATCATATTTTTCCTTTGAGAGTTCCCACAATCGCTTTCCATGAGACCAATCAACAATATCATCATCTGTTCCCTGAAAATAATCCATTACCAGAAACAAAACTATTATTATTATAACTTATATGCATAATAAAAAAAGGCCAAATACTCCAGTACAAAAATATCCATGTCAGCTGTGTTTTGACGCAAGGCAATCAATAGTGCTATGCAATACAACACTTAAAGAAAATCATCATTTGATTTTAATCCTCAAAATTTGGCTCCATTTACAACACTAACTACTATGCTATATGTTGTTTGATCATATCTCATAAACTAGGCAACAGGTTGGCAACAACAAAAAGCTTTGATATTCTGAATTTTTCCCGATGATTATGTTGTCAGCTTCAAGACATAACAAATGATATCAATTTCAGAATTTCATAAAGTAGCACCTTCATTGGTCGGGTGGAAAAAATATCTATATTCTGAAACATTAGACAGACAGCTAGGACTGGAAAAAAAAATATTAAATTGAATTTTTAACCTTCTTATTCACATAATCCAAAGACTTTTAGTAAACAGGTAGAAAAATATTATGCAACAACAATACAACTTGCAATCAAACTAAACATGAAATTACAGAAAAATCACATCACCGCAAAATCCTAAAAAAAATAAAATTGGTGGATCAACTATAAGCAGAAAAGGAAACAGAATTGCATAAACTGATTAGATACATAGACGGAAAGACATACTTACATGTATAACAAACACAGGACAGTTGACATACCGAATTTTGTCTAAATTCTGAAATAGTAAAAGAAACTTTTGTTACTACAAATTAAATTCAGTGCTAAAGATTAAGGCGGAGTAAGAGTTGCAAGTCAAAACTTACTTTGTATATGTCAAAGAAAAATGTCACCTTGACAGGATACAAAACCCTTAATCCTGAAAGAATACCACTGTGAATTACAACACCTCTCAACTTCTGCAATTTAGAAGCCAAGTGTAGTGTTGGCCCACTTCCAACCGATTGACCATACAAAATCAAATCTTCTTGCTTAAACCCATATCCATTCTTCAATAAATTATATACAGCCTCTATGTCGTAATACGTGTTGAACTCAGATGGCTATCACAGTTCGAGAGAATCATACACAAGACATCCATTAGACTGGCTTGGATAAAAACAGAATTAAAAAAGAAATTTGATAATCTTGGTTACTCATATAATTTCTGTTAGAATATGAAACCCATCTCTAAGGAAACCAAGCATCTGCCCTTTGTGCTTGTGCATACATCTCCAACAACAAAGTGACTGTTATAGTTTTTCAACTGTGCAATTACTTAGGGTTGCAAAGTACAAAACAGCCAAGCACAAAGGGCAGATGCTCGGATTTGCTACGTTCGAGCCTCTACCCACTTATCAACGAATATGAGCCATGATAATCTGGGTTACTCGTATAATTTCCTCAAGGCATATACACTCCAAAACCTCAGCATATAATTGAAATGAATAATTTCATTTGAAAACAACAAGAAACAAAAAAGAGGTAAAAAGATATCTCATGAGTTACTTACCTTACCTGTAGAACGTCCATATCCAGAATAGTCATAACTGCAAAAACATAACACAGCAATCCAATAAATCATGTTTGGATTAACAGTGAGTTTGATATAACCAAAGTGTGTCACTGTGACTTTATGATTGGCTTCCCGTTTGGAGCAGCTAGAATTGATTATAGAGGTGTAAAATTGATTTGGACGTGTTTGTTTACTCAAGAGTAGAATTGTTTTGTCTCTATACTTGATTTTAACTTGAAGTTAGGATTTATAGCTTGAGCTTAAAAATAATTTTTACACTTAAATTTATTGTTCAACTCACTTTTAGGTAAATATATTCAAACATAAACCATTTTTACATTCAACTTTTACAAAATCAATTCATTCAAAACCAAACATACACTAAAACAGATCTCATTAAAAAAAACACAAAAATGGAAGAACATGTAAGTGAAGCGAATATATTCTGCATGAGTTTACATACAAAGTAAATAAAACACTAATGAATAAAATAAATAAATAAAAGCATGAAAAGATTTTGCCCTTATTCCATACATAAATTAACCATGCAAAAATAAGGAGAAAAAGGGTAATAAAGTAAAATAAATGTATGAGATTAAACAAAGCAAAAAATTTGCACAAAAAAACGAAAAGGGAAATGAAAACCTGACGATATTGACACGAAGATGAGCTCTAAGCTCAATGAAGAGATCAACCATTTGACCTAAATCAGCGGCATTACCATGAGAGTACAAAATAGTGAACCTCGCAAAAGGGTGTTTCCAGAAAGTCGCAACGATCTTGTTACCGCCTTTCGTGTCTAGAATATGAACGTCAACATTTTTATCGGTGGTGCCGGAAAATACCAGAACTCCGTCGTTCGCTCTAAAAACCTCGTATGTGGGTGGTTCTGGCGGGAAAAACGCGAATTTCGCGGCTACTGTTCCCGTTACATTACCCATTTAATTATTACAATGAACCCAGTGATTTCAGGAATGGAAGAACGAGTTCGTGTTTTTTTGTTTCAGCATGTATGTATTGAAACGAATTTTTGGGGTGAAGTTACAAATTTCTGGGTTTTTCTTATCATGTTCGTCAATTTCTATAGAAAAAAAAAAACTAAAAAAAACAAACACAATGATTAGTATTTTTGATTATAATTTAGTTGGGAAGGTAGAAAGGTAACAAGTGGTTTGGTTTGTGAGGAAAGGGAAGGAAGAAAATGGATCCGAACTAAGGGGGTGAGCTGGAATGTAACCATCTCACCATTCATCTTTCTTTTCTTTTCTTTTCCTTTCCTTTGCCCCCTTCCTTCCTTCTCTCACCTCTTTAATGCTCTATTTCATAGACAAAATATAATACAACACATGATAAAATAAATTATCCTAATATTGTTTCAAAAATTTAATCTTTGATTACCTAATAAAAATGATAAATTAATTTTTAATACTAACATGTTTTTGCTATTCGTCAATTTTTTGTGGAAGACAATTTCAAATTTTTATAAAATATTATTAGTTAAAATATATTTAATTTGTATTATTTTACGTATAGTGTAAAAGAAATATTACTGATAGAAATGAGAATATAATTCAATTAGTATTAATTTTTGTGTTATGAAATATAAGAAGATTATAAATTAAATTTTTTTTTTAAAGAAATCCAATTGATATGACTGAAATTTTTCAAAAGACACCTAAATTTACTATTAGTTTAAATAGTGTTAGTGCATTGTTATTAAATGTGCTAAATGAATGTGGTAAATAGATTATAAATTAATTTATAAATGATGTGTGTTGAACACCCATTTAAGTGTTGTTATAAATGAGATATTGAAATATGAGATATTGATATACCGCGTGTCATGGTGAAATATGTTGATAGTGTAGTAATTACCGCTTAGGAAATAATTTCATTATCAAATTCACATATATTATAAGCATTATATATACAGAAAGGTTTAGCTTGACTTTTTTTAATGAAATTATCAATAACTAAAAAAAGTATGAATATGAATTAAGTTAAAAATCTAAAAATAATAATTTATTTAATTATTTATATAAAATAATAAAATATGATATAAGTGTTAACAATATGAGAGACGAACAATTAAATTATCAACAAAATCAGCAAAGACCTACGATTGAAATCATGTGAACCAAACCAAAATCAAAACTAGAGTCAATGGTAGGAGGAACAGAAGCAACAACATTGGACGATGGTCTCTTAAAATTCTTCTTATGTGCTCTCCCCAATTTATGACAATGTGTTTTCCAATGTGCTTGACGAGAATCATCCTTATCACCAGCCATAACAAATGATGACAGGAAAATACGACAAACACAATCACTGAGACAAAATAAATTGGTTTTTTTTAGATATTTCTAGTAGTAAGGGTATTTTAGATATTTCAAATTTTTTTTTTTTACAATAGATCCCAAACTGTTGGGAACTCGACAGCGGAATAGAGGCGGAATCGTTCAAGGAGGATCAAAATAGGCTCTGATACCATGTTAACAATGAAAGAGGAAGAAGAGAAACAACCAAGAGACGACCACTTTAGGGTTTCATAACATAGAATGAACTAAAACTTAAGTTAATAGGGTTACAATGAGTATATATATAAAACAAATAAAAATATCTAAAATACCCTTACTACTAATATATAATAATATTATTTAACAATAAGTACATTAAAAATAATAGAATTTGTATTAAATTTAAAAATAAAATATTAACAATTAATTTAAAAAAAGTCCATAATTTTATCAAAAGGATTGCTTTGTTATTTTATATAATTTAGTATATTATTTATATAAATTTATTGAAATATGAATGTTAACTTAAATGTTTAGAATATATAGTTTTTCACAATGTTAATGGATTTTTCATATAGAATTATTTCATTTTTTTATGTAATTTGTTAGTATTTTTTGTAATTTATAATATTTAAAAATGTTGTACATTAATTTAGAAAATTGTATTGACATATTATATATATATATATATATATATTACAAAATAAACTAATATTATCATTTTTATTATCATGCATGTGATATGTATACATTACTATCCTATTATGTTTTTCATGGAGTTTTATTTTTTTATCTTGTTTATATTTTATCTTAAATTCATCGATTATATATATTTTTTTTTAATTTTAGTGATAGTGTATTTTTGGAAAGAAAAAATAACATGCGACGGTTTAAAAGTTAAGAAGTTAAGATGATATTCCCTTCCACCCTGATTATAAACTACACGTTTCAACTTAATAGAAGAGTTTGCTTTTTTAAATGACAAATATTGTTTAAACAATCATAAAGTCTCTTAAAAAAAATCTCATCTAGTCATGTTGTATCAAGACTTTCATAATTTTTTTTAAAATTATAATGGTAATTTACAAAAGCAATTCATTTGACTGATATTTAAAAAAAAATTAAGTAACTAAATTAATATTTCAGAAATTTTTAAAACTAAAATTGTTCTGCATTTACAATTTTATATGCTAAAAATGTTGACTTGTTATATTTGTATCAAGTTATCAAATAACAAAATCTCTTATTTTTCTCTAGTTATTTCATATTTTTCTCCTATTTATTATTTATCTCAAAAAATAATTATTCTTAGGACAACTAGACGGTACATGTTCGGTCAAAGGTTGCAGAAAATGTTCGTAGAAAGAAAAGAAGCAAAATTGAGGAGGGTCCAAAATGTCAGAGCTCAGAGAGAGGCCACGTGTTTATCTGTTTATTTTTTAAGAAAATCAAAATTATTTGAATAACAATATAAAGAAAGTAGTTTATTATGTTGAAAGTTGATTCTAAAATAATTAGTTGTTCATCTGTATTATTATTTTTTTTTGGTAAAAGGAGAGGGCCTAAGCCCTTGTTCCCTTTTATTTAACTAATCATATTTGTTTATATCTTTTTATCTTTATATAACCAAGAGTTTTTTTTGAAGAAATATACAGATAAGATAGATAACCAGTTTATCTTTTTATTACAATAAAGAATAAACTTGAAAAAATAATATAAAAACTTTTGGATTTAGTAAATATTCACACACAAAAATTAAATTAAATTTGTCTACATTCAATAAAATTAACAAGAAAATAAAATAATTAACAAACTGTATAAAAGATAATAATTAAATTGAAAATTTGAAATTAAGTAATAATAAGCTTATAGTAAATGGTCAAGACTCAAAAGAAGCTGACGGTAAATGGTCACAAAAAAAATCTCATTGTACATAATTCACTTATATTAAAATATAGAAACCGTTGATAGACTAAAATGTTGGCTTTATAGTATGAACTAGGAAAACATGATTGGTGGGAGCAAGAGATATCACATATTGTTAAAAGTTGGTTATAAGTGTTATAAATTAATTAGCATTAACTATAAGGTAGTTAAAATTTGTTAGCTGACTTGGTGGTGGTCACTATAAATATGTATTATATATATAAGTAAGGTGTATCATATATTCATTGTAATTCACTTTTTTTGCTCTACTATACTTCTCAACAACATATTTAGCCAATCTATGGGATAGAAAAGTATAGGAATCCTAATAAATGAAGGAATAATTGATCCTATCTTCTATTGAAAAAATATTGACCGTATCTCTAATTGATGATATGAGACTGAGTGTGGGAAAGCAAACATCAATTGTGATCAATTTGAAGTTTGGTTCAAATTGATAAACACGACAAAATTGTGTCTGCCCCATGTAAAGGAATTTTGGGAAGCTCAAACTCTCTTCCAAACATGCTAGAGGAATAGGAATTTGATCAATTAATCAAAGTTCTCTTTCAAACATGTATTGACACTAGAGTATGGCCGGCAGTGTGGAGCATTTGGCATTTGTTGTCACATGCATTCACCATTCAATTATAAAATGGTGCTCCAAATTTTTACACTAAAGTCATTACTAGCAATTTTAGCACGGTCAGGAAAAAAAAAAAATCAATGTCAATACTCAACGGTTACCAAGGGAAGAACTTGGGAATAAAATTTTTCCCTTTCACTTTTTTCTGTTATCAAATGGCTGTAAAGGAACATAATGGGTCAAAAGTATGCCCATAGACCGCTTGGAATTCGGTGCACCAAACTCTCTGAAGGCAAGAGAGAAAAGTCAGTGCCTGGTAGTAATATTACTCAACACTTTATAAAATGTCAGGCTTTTAAAAAAGTGTGAAGGGAGATGCTATGCTAATGCAATATATACATGACAAACAACTGGCTCAGGCTGAGTGTTGACAAAGGAAAGGAATGGTAGTAGCATTCCTGTAACATGTCATATGCTAACTGCATGGTTAATAAAAAAAGTCTATGAAGAAGGAAATGGGTCATTTCTTCGATTTTGAATGAATCATTTACCGTAATTTATCAAAAGAAAAAGAAATAAATAAATAAATAAAAGAAAAGAAAAGAAAAGTAAAAAGATGAAACAGCCAGCATCAAATCACTACAAGTCAGCAAGTTCACCAGGAAATAAAAAATAATTACAAGTTTGGTCAGCCTTCAATGTCATGGCCCTCTTTAGCCTTTATTACTTTGGATTTCAAAGTTACGGGGGGATTTCAATCATGGACCAGATTGGATCACAAGCTCCAACCATTTGCAAATGTCATTGGGTCCATAAAAAAGCAAGCGTGAAAATGATCTCTAGACATGCTCTATCAACAGCAGAATCAATGCACAGTGCTTGCAAACGAAAGTAAAATGTTGGATAAGAAAATGGCACCACACGAGACAGTTCCAGGTTAAAAGAATATGAACAATGACGACAGATAGAACATGCTGAACATACACACCCACCTTATTCAACATGAGTCCAAATGTGCAAAGATAAGCAAGACAGATTGGTATCTTCTCTGCTTTTTAGATTTAACTCTAACTAAAACTGCTAAAAGGAACTTATGAATTACCAAAATATAAGATAAAGAATTAGTATTAAAGCACGTTTTAATTCTACACCGCATATTAACAATAAATAAGATGTATTCATTAAGATAAGAAACTAGTATAAGCATATGTCACCTCAGGCTGTATTCATCTGAGCATTAAATACCATGTGACTGAAACAGGAACTGAAACGTAGAAGATGGGAATCTTAATGGCCTTCAAATAATATATATTCTTCGTCTAACGCGGTCCTATCTTCAACAACTGATACCCAACTTTCTGCAACCTTAGTAACCTTTCGTTCTGAAAGCTCAACTAAAGTAAAGGCTCTTGATGTACCCTTTGCCTCTAGTGATGAATGATGACCTTCATTGTCTAAGCTTCTCTTGTTATCCTCACTCAGCATTTTGACCCTTGGAACAATGGCCCCATTCAAGTATATGGTGTTGTCGGCCCCAACAACAATCATTTTCCTAAAACCATTGCCATGTGCCAGCTCTTTGTGCATGTGACCGAACACAACCAAAGCAATTGATACCTGATTGTTCTCTTTTAGCAAGGATATTGCATCTGCTAGATCTGTTATGTGTACATAATAAACTAGGTTAAAAACAGTATCCCATTTTTGCAACCTTGGCATCATCTCCGTCTTATGGTAATGGTACAGGACTACAGGTCCACCAAAACAGAAAATGGCCAGGCAAATCACTATAATTCAACATGCGAGAAGAACATACACAACCATTGACAAGATTTCCAGTCACCAATACCATAAGATTTTTATTTTTAAATAACAATCCAAGCTTTGTAATATATATTAATTATTACCTGGGTCACCATGATCACCACCACTGTCAAATTCCCAATCTTTTCCACATATATCATTCAAACCAGAACCAAGGCCTACAAAAGAAAATTAGGAATCATTTTGGCATTTGAGGTGACAAGCCAGCACTGCCAAAGAAGAGATTCTGTGTTGCACCTGTGGGTCCATTATGTGCAAGTAATATAAGAAAATGATCCTCCGGTATACCAAGAGCAGCTTTCTGGATTTTCTTGGCACTCCCATCCATGTTTTTGACTCCATATCTAAGAAAAAGTTCAAATTTGATATATCAATTTTGAGCTACAATGGCAACTTCAGTAATGGTAAAAACCACATAACATTATGTTATTGACAAGTAAAAAGGTCATCGAAATTCCACTTTTACTGTTGCTTATGCCTTGTGAAAATAGTGGATGTGAAGGTAACTCAAGGTGGCTGCTAGATATGAAACATACATTAAAAACATAAATAGATACATTATGAGTCTGTTCATTTAAGATTAAAATAATGTGATTTTATATTGTATAAAAAATTGATTGCTTTTAGAGATTATTATGCTAAGTACAAACTATTTTGTTTGTTTACAATCATAAAAAATAACTTTTTTAACATTCTCTAATCCATCTCACCCATTATAATTAGATTATTTCTCAGAAGATACTCAGATTCAATTTTCATTATAATTAGACTTCAGAATTTGTTTCAAAATCTTAAACAAAGCGTTTGAAAATCCATAAAGGCGCTTTCTATTTCGGAAAAATATATTGAAGAAACTGACTCTGATGGAAAATTGAGCAGCACTCTTTCCAAGTGACCACATCACAAAATTAGAGTTAGAGCAAATAAGTGGACTGAACTCTCTTGCTGGGATTAGAAGCAAAGGTTGGAATCTTAAAACATTAAGTAACCTGTAAGCGCTTAGAGAAACAAATTGTCTATAATTGCTGCTTTTATATAATACACACCTTGCCGAAAGCAGCTTTTTTCGGAATAATGGTTTACCCCCACAAGAAAACGGCCGTCCACCAACAACACTTATTTTTAATAGAGGAAAATCTAAACGTTGATAAGCCACGTGCTCCTTGCCAAGGCTGAGCTTTACAGTAATACATTCATTTATCATTAAATTTTCCAAGTAATTCTATAAAAACAAAATATTACAAGTGAACTTTTCAGTAAATTGAGAAAGCCAATTAGCCTTTTAAGCAATAAAACTTTCATCTTCAGGAATTGATAACTTCTCTACACTAGAGAAATTTCTTGCGCAGATGAAAAGTCAGCATATGAATCTTAGAATCTCTTTCAAACCTTCAATGGGCATGGATTTAGGATAAATGGTCCATTTTCTTTTGATGAATTTATGAACTGATTACTTCGCCCATAGCATTATATATGCATATCAGCAATTGATTGTGAGAACAAATAGGCTTTCATCAGGAATGTACTCATAGAACAACAACAATAAAATCCTTTTCGACGCATCAGGTTTGTAATCATAAGGTAAGAAATTAAAATGCACAAAGCAACATTAATAAATCAGAGAAGAAATTCCTAAACTGAATTAAATATTTAGAGCTTACCATTCTAGCTGAAGCTGAACTTTATCCTTCTCACTACATTTAAATCAAAGTGTTAGTCTAAAATTGGACTAGAAATCAGCACTTGCAGCTAACACTTGAAGGGCAGAAAACAAACTTCAAATGAATTATGTAAATTACGTATGGACAAAACTTGAATCCAAAATTAGTGGATTGATGGGATTGTCTACCTGTGTGTCTCCGTGTATGTGTGTGGGTATTTTATTTTGGGGAGACGGGGATGTTTAAAAGATGTCTGCTTGTTGACACTGTAAATTTATCGTTGTTGTATCCTATTTGTTTTATAAATATATGCAAATGAAAATATATTGGGTCTTTTGGAAGAAGCTAAGAGCATAAAGCTTTCCACCACATAAATTTAAACACACACAGAAGCAAAATGATTCCAGAACAAACATGTTAACTTCACCTTTCAGAAAACTGTTTAGTAAACCAGGAATCATGGTTTCCTAATATAACTGCTTTAGCAAATTCAATGTTTGCAACACTCCGAACGACTTCAACATTTTCCTCACCAAAATCACCTACAAAATTCAATTCAGGATAGTTGAAAAATAACATAAACATTAAAAGATGTCCAAATGATACAATAAAAAATCATGATAAATCTTTGATAGAGTATAAGAGACAGTATATAGTGAACAGTTATGAGGAACTCAAATGTGCAACAAACAGTGCCATGGTATTCAGCTAAGAATTTCAAAGGCATGCAACAGTTATTTCCTCACCAGTTAGAATAGACCATGAGGAACCAAAGGCACTAAAATTTATTTAAGAAATATCACCTTAGTGCGATAGGTTGACAAGCAGTAACAGTGAAACTTGCCTGTAAAGAGCACCAAATCTGGCTGCATTTCAAAATAGGTCCAGATTAGATTGATAGATCAGATATGCATTTGTATGCTTGTTAAATAGGTTCATATTATTAACAAAAAGGAACTAACCATGTAAACCAGACATGATTAATTTAATGTGGACACTTATACACGAACGGCACAATTCCATTCTTTATGGGTTTCCTTATCGCAAACGTTTGCACACATTATGGTTGGGATCAGATAAAAATGAAGCGACTGAATTTTGAAAATTAAGAGTGAAGATATACTATCTAGTATGAAATTGAGAGAAATACCGGAGGAATATAAATGAGGAACATCAAATCTTAATTCCACCACAATCAATAACACAAAAATGAAAAGCAAAAAAAAAAAGATTAGTATTTTACTTTGCATTCTCATTCTTTTGAAACATTAACTCAAGAGAATATTTATGTATGTGCAATAACATAATCTTCTCTACATTTTGGTTCTCTTTGTTTATATGACATCTAATCACAAGAAGAAGAAAAATCATTTTAAATTTTTTTCATTTCGAATCCTCTTAACTTTATTGCTTCAATTAATTACATTCTCAATTAGTTCCCAATCAAGAGCATAACTTTTGAATTGTTCTCAAATCTCCAACCAAGCTTTAATCTTACATAACTTTCTTTTCCATTCAAACCTTTCTAATTTATATCAAGGGTGCTATTGAGTGAATGCTGATTTGATAAGTGCTTATCATATGACATCTTATATCATAAGGATTTAAGTTCTACGAACTAATTGCATATGGATATGCATGTTGAATTACATATGTAAAAATAAACTGACGTGAGAATGAAGGAGGGGGTAGATAGGATTTTAAATGGTTCAGTGTTTGGATGGGAGGGAAGGGATTTTAAATGGTTTATAAGTTATATTGATCCCCCTCCCCTCTAAATCCTCCAAAATGGAGGGAGAGCAAAAATAGGTTTAGGAGGGATTTTACTAGCCTTCTCTCTTCAAAATTGAACCAAAAACATTTTTTTTAAATATTTCTCCCCCCCAAACCCCTCCAACCAAACAGACCCTAAGACTCTGTGTAAACTGTATTTAGAAGTTAACTTAGGATGCACGTCAAAATAAACTAAAAACAATTTATGATTATATCATTAAATTATATTTATAAGCTCTACAAAACATTTCTACTAGTGCAAGTATAATAAGATAAGCTCAATGGAAACTGACCAGTTCATTTTAGCATCTAAGCAACTTCTATGATTATGATTACAGCATGACACTAATTTAAATCAGTAGTAAGATTCGTGTATTTATTTATTTATTTAGGTTTACATGAAGAATTGAATCAAAACGAACGTGTGTTTTCAGCAGAATATAATCAATGTATGTGAAAAATTTAATGAATAAAGGGGGAATGAATAATAATGGAGAAAATTACCTGCAGGAATTGAAGTGCCTTTGAATCTTGTTCAAAGTTCCAGCAATCATGCTTCACAAGATTAGCAAGTTTTTAGTGAATTGAATATGATTATGAAGAAAAAGTTGTGTTTAGAAATCAGAGTGAATAAGATTGTGGAAATGTGAAGAGAGTGAGTTAGTTTACCACATCACCGACGACGACAATTCGAACAGAAGACGAAGACGCGGCCATTGAAGAGCGAGAAAGGAAGCGCTTCCACCTCAGACAACGGTTAAAGGTAAATATGGTAGGCGCGTGAAAACACGTGCTCAACATATGATATGAGCCTCTTTAACACTCGCTCGGCTCGGCTGATTGGAGAAATAAATAAATGGTACCGTGATGAATTGATGCAGTAGTTTTATTTTTATTTTTTTCTAAATTGCATTTTTTCCTCCTTAACTTGTTAAAAAAGTTAAATCATTGGTTAAGTGTTATTTTGTATGGTGATTACGATGTTGAGTCACCCAAAATCAAAATTAAGATTTTCAGAAACTTTTCCCTCTTTCTTCTTCCGATTGAAACCCAAAAATGTAGAACTTCCCAGCTCTCATACCATTTGGTCCCTATTGTAATGATTATAAGACCAGAGTATGATTAAAATATGAAGAAAGATTAAAATATGAAGATGGCGAAAATAAATGGTTTGTTTGTTAAAATTTATTATAAAGGGATTTTACTATTCAATGATTTAAAAAAATTTATTATTTATATGTTTGTTTATTATAATGAAAATTATAAGCTTTAAAAAATTATCAACCTTTTTACTAAAAATAAATATATCTACCGCAATCTATTTTTTTTTTTAAAAAAAAACTACTCAAAATAAATTATTACTTGAAGCATATTTTGTATTCTTATTTAAAAAAAAAATTGAAAGTTGCACTTACTTATATTTGAAAATATTAGAGGAAATTGCATTATCTCATCTAAGATCATCTTAAATAACATTAATATCTTTTTAATTTTTTAAAAAATATTTACCCATATACTAACCGTAAAAATATGCATAATATTTATTTTATATAACCTTTTCAACTTTATAAAATATACATAACTCAGTTGTAATACTAAGAACATAATAATATCTTCTAAAATTATAAATAGGAGATGTTCCGTCGTACTTATATAAATTAAGGTGAAAATTTTAATTGTGTCGTATAGTGATGATATTAATAGATGTAAGTGTGATAAAATAATGTTTGATGTAGTTTTATATGAGGTAAATATTTTTCAAAATTATAAGAGGTGTTAATGTCATTTAAAGTGATCTCGTTGAATTGAAGTAAAAATAAATATTTTACATGTGTGAGATTTTAAATATTTTTATCTTTGATGTATTTTAAATGCGATTAAAAATCTTTTATTAATGTATTCACTTTATTTCCAATGTTTTTAAATATATTTAGACATAAATAAATAATATATTTTTATTAATATTTATTTAAATAAAAATTATAACATGATATCGATTAAATAACTTGTCCCTTTTTAAATTATTTGTCACTTTTTAATTAATATTTAAATCACCGGTCATATATTTTTATTTAATAGAAAAAATGTTAGATATTATAATAATTAATTCACATAATTATAAAATTCTACAAATTCAGAACGTGACTTAAAACTTAAGACATTTGTTATTTGAACTTTATTCTTTTAGTATTTTTGTACGGGTACTCTACTAGATTGTGGAATTGTTTGATTGAGTTTGGTTTGTCTCGTTTATACATGTTGTTCGATAAGCTATTAAGTGTGTTGATTTATTGGATCAAGAGAGTTTTTACTCGATGTAAGCTATTTGTCGTTGGTCGTCCACTCCGTCGAGGTAGGTTCATTGCTCTTATATGATTATCTGAAAGTTTTGATTTTATTTAATTATTTTTTCTACTTTTCTTTCATGTTATTATTGATTTGGTGGACTTCCATTTTGTATTCACCAACAAAAAATTATGATCATAAATCTAAAATATAAACAAAACAATTGATTTGAAAATCTCCTTGTCCAAATCAAAATACATTTTAAATTAAAACTTTTTATGTAAATCAAATGAAAAGTTAAACCAAAATAACTCATACCTAAGAATCTCTAACGTGTGATATATATAATTCATAAAGTATGAATCTTAACAAAATCAATTATTGAAGAATTATATCTTATGTTTGATTGAGTGCAACAAAATATATACACAATCTTTTATTTAAATAAAAAATTTATGTATATTTTTTTTATATTATATTTTATTTGTGTAAAAAAACTGTGTGGATGTTTTATTTTATATTAGATTTTAGTTGATTTATTTTATTTTTCTTATTTATTTATGAGGTATAGGTTGTTGGTTTATTTTTCTTAGTGGTGAATTTTTATTGATGTGAGTGTAAAATAAATTTTTTTTATACAATAAATGAAATTTATATTGCAAGTGCATGTTTCTTTAACTCTTAATTAATTACTAGTTAACTATAAAACTATGTATAAAAAGAATATAATATTTTAGTAT
>JBBPBS010000007.1:14213870-14231348 GCA_037974835.1 Cicer judaicum
AAAGTTAAAATTATTAAATTCAAAACAAGAGATCAATTTTAAGAAGCATCAAAAATAAGAATTAAAATTACAATTAAATTAATTTTAAAATATGAATACTAAATAAAGTTGCAATAATTTTTTCTAAATTTTATTGATAATTGTATATTTACTTACCAATCTAATATCCACTTTTTTATTTATAAATAATATATATATATATATTTTAATTTATATTATCTAAAAATAAAGAAAAACAAGTAAATTAATCTTTTATTAAATAAATTATATTAATATTATTAAATTAAACGTGTTGTTAAGATTCATCCCAAAGTTGTCTAGATTCAACCCCTGAATTAAGTTGATAGAATCTACTAAATAAATAAACATAAATAAAAGCCCCAATACACCAAAGGAAATAATAGTATACTTTCTAATATTAGTACTACACACTTCATAATCTAATATTGCAGCAAAAACAAATATTGCAAAATCTAATTAAAAGAAATATCTTTGCAGTAAAAAATAATCGCAGGTGCACGAACGATCGCTTTGAAAAACATACAAATTAATAATAGAGCGTATAAATCAAGCAAACCAATCTTGGTTCGATTCCACATTCTTTCCAAAGTTTTGAATTTTAGAATTAACAAAAACAAAAAAAAAAAACAAAAAACTGAAAGTACAGTGTTGGTATGGCAGATACCACCACCTCAGTGCCACCAAGTCGATCAAGGGACCTCGACAAACTCCTTCTCAGACCCGGCAATCTTGTGGGTCCCAGGTTTGAACCTGGCACCGAGGTTCGGTACTCTCTTCATTCTTGATTCTTCTTCTTCTTCTTCTTATTCAATTCTCTTATTACTACTCTTTTGGGTTTTGAGGGTTTCATGTTTGTTTATTTCATTATTTTGTAGCTAAGAGATGATCTTCAAACCTTTGCGAAAGTGTTGGTGGTTGGTGCTGGTGGGTTAGGTTGTGAATTGTTGAAAGATTTAGCCTTGTCTGGTTTCAAAAACCTCGAGGTTATTGATATGGATCGTATAGAAGTTACTAATCTTAATCGCCAATTTTTGTTTAGGTAAACCCTTTTTGATTAAATTTCATGTTTTTTTGTTCTCTTTTTGTGATTGGGTATTTGAATTTGTGCAATTTTTGTTGTTGTTGTAGGCTGGAAGATGTTGGCAAACCAAAAGCTGAGGTAGCTGCCAAACGTGTTATGGAAAGAATTAGTGGTGTGCATATTGTGCCACATTTTTGCAGGATTGAGGATAAGGATATTGAATTTTATAATGATTTTAGTATTATTGCTCTTGGTCTTGATTCCGTTGAGGCGCGGAGCTACATCAATACCGTTGCTTGTAGTTTTCTAGGTGTGTTGCGGCTGTATCCCTATAGCTTACACTTGCTATTATTTGCCTTCATATGTTCCTTTGAATTTTTTGTTTTGAGGAAAGGTGGCTGTGTTTCAAATGCTTAAGTTATTATCGCACATCCTTTGTTTTTACGTTTTATGATTAGTAATACATAGTATCACGTCTTCCCCGTCATTTGGCATAAAGATTTTTGTTCTGTACAAGTAGAGGCTGCTTATGCTAATTTTAGTTTCTTTTGTTTTTTATTAATAAATCTAGAGTATGATTCTGATGACACTCCACGAGAAGAGACGATCAAACCTATGGTGGATGGTGGGACCGAAGGTTTCAAGGGCCACGCCAGGGTTATATTGCCGGGGATCACACCATGCTTTGAGTGTACCATATGGCTTTTTCCACCTCAAGTGAAGTTTCCTTTATGTACTCTTGCAGAAACCCCTAGGACTGCTGCACACTGTATTGAATATGCTCACCTAATTAAATGGGATGAGGTAAATCATCGTTCACCTTTTATTTTTTTATTTCATAGTGATCCGTTTCTTTTAAACTAAGTTTGATGTGTAGGTTCATCATGGAGAGCCTTTTGACCCTGATAACCCTGAGCATATGAAATGGGTCTATAATGAGGTAATTTCTATTTCACAATGAGTTTCTTTACTCTTTTATATACATTTTTGGCCAATCAATCAATTACAAATTTCACTATTTATGTTTTGTAGGCTGTCAAGAGGGCCGAGCTTTTTGGCATTCCTGGAGTTACTTATTCTTTCACTCAGGTAATATAGATGATTTGAGATGCTAGTTCTAGCTGGCAAAATTCCAATATGTTGTTTGATGTATAATTATGAATTCCTAAAATCTGTTTGATGTTTGTGCTGCACATTGTTTTCTCTTGAAAATCAAGTATATTTTTCTATTTGCTAAGCAATTAATTGTTTTAATAGGGTGTTGTAAAGAACATCATACCGGCTATAGCTTCAACGAATGCAATTATATCAGCTGCATGCGCGCTGGAAACATTGAAGATTGCAACCGAGTGCAGCAAAACTTTGTCAAACTATCTAACGTTTGTTCTTATCTTTTTTATTGCTTTTTATTTGGCTATCATTCTATAAGCATTTTTAATTAGTTTGCACCTCATGTAGGTATAATGGTTCAGAAGGCCTCCACACTAAAGTTGCAGAATTTGAAAGGGACAAAGAATGTCTTGTTTGTGGTCCTGGTGTACGTATTGAACTGGACCCTTCAATCACATTACAAAAGGTTATTTTTTAATTAGCAACTCGTCAAGTTCTTTATATATATATACTAATTACAAACGCATCAAATGTCTATTTCCCGTCTTTAGGGGGTTCAAACATTCCTGTTATAGAAGATTGGAATCATATTTTTAAATTGTTTGGTTGCTAGCTGGCTATATGTAATTTAAAGCCGCACCGACCTCAAGAATGGCCATAGATGCATATTTACATTCAGTTTTTTCCAGCACTTGCTTGTCTTCATCTTCTACTACCGTCTTCAGCTGTTGTATTGCATTTTTAAATGATTTAAAATTTAAACTTTTTGTTCTTGAGTAGAATTCAAAAACACTATTTCAGGAGACGTAGAGCTCCTTTGTGTTATATCTTTAATTGGAAGTTTCATTGAGTTCATTCTCAACCGGTCAACCCTTTTTAATTGATGGTTGTACGAGGAATTGATAGAATGTTGAAAGGTGGTTGTCAGGACTGTACATTGAGAGAGTTAGAGTTACTTAGGATTTGATGTGCCGAGATAGTTAGAGAGGTAGGCTGTGTTGTTTATAGATAATAGGAAGCGATGAAAGGGGTAGTAGCTTGTCGTTCGCGAGGAAGTGGGGCCTTGGGACATGGAGGTATGCAAATTCTCAAAGTTCTGCAGTGCTCTACTATTGTAATTCACCTTATTTTTCCTGACAAAATATCAAGTTGCTAAGAAATGGTATTAGAGCTTCCATAAAGGAAGTTCTTCTTTTCATCTTCATGATGAACATTTGCAAGGATGGTGCTATGAACACAGGGAGAAAGTTGATAGAAACAAATGAAACTAATGAGAAGTTGTATTGAATGAATGATAGGAAAGAGGTCTCTCTTCCAAAGGTCCTCACCCCCCCCCCCCCACAAGACTGATTCCTTCTATACTAATTCTCCCTATTGACCCATGCCTTTGGCTGTAGTCACACACCAGGAGGAACAAATGGGGGAGAAACAGAATGGGTGATGAGTGACAAGGAGGTTTGTGACCAGGGATGCATATCGAGTAAAAAAAGCGGCGGAGACTTGAGATGCCTTTGATTTATTTGGAGCGGATGCATATTGACGGATAAGAAGGATGGAGCAGTATTTCTACCGTAAGAGGGTTCTTGAAGAGGAGGATTTGCAAGTGGTTATGGAGCCCTTTCTCATTTGGGCATATGATTAATGTTCTGCAGCTTGCGTTGATTTCAGAGCTGCTGCAGTACAAAACCCAGATGATTTATTCTTGGGCATGAAACTAGGGAATCTTATGGAGGGATACAGAGCAATTCATGTTGAAGAAAGACATCATTGTATTGCAACACGAGATGGGCTTGTAGAATGTGAAACTTATGGAGGAATAATATAGCAATTCAAATTACACACAGGCTCCTTGTGAGGTACAGCTCCTAAGTACCTTAAACAGTAATGAGAGATGAATAAACAATTTTCACTTGCCGTTGATGGAGGAATATCCAAGAGAGGGAGAAGATAAGGATGGTGGCTTGGAGAGCTTTGTTAGGTAACCCTACCCATTTAGTTATTGACTCATGTTGTTAGTGTTTTTGGATAGGCAATTAGTTAGTTAGTAGTTAGGGAGTGTGAAAGTGTATAAAACAATGGCAAAAAAGGGAAGCAGCAATTTCATTTGAGAGATGGAGACGGGGCCTTTGGGGTTTGCGAGGCGCAGACCCTCATATTTCTGCAAGTTATTTCTGTAATTTAGGGAGGTTTTTCAGTAATTTAGCTAGAAACTTTTGTGGAAAGGGTCCTTGTTTATTTCATGAAATATACCTTTCATTGTGAAAGGTTGCCGCCTATGAAATATTTTGCATCTTCACTCTTAATCAGTGAAATTAGTACTGTGCAGACTGTTATGCTTATGATATTTATATATTTTTCAACAAGTAAACTGTCTTCCGTAACTGATTTTAAGCAACATGTCATTGGTGCATCTTTATCATATATTTCCTTCTGATGCATGTTTTTTAATCAAACTTGTGCAGTTCATGGATCTTCTGGAAGAACATCCTAAGTTGCGATTGTCAAAAGCTAGTATTACACATCGAGGAAAGAATCTGTATATGCAAGCTCCTCCGGTATTGGAAGAAATGACACGATCAAACCTGAGTTTATCTCTTTTTAACCTAATGGGTAAATTGCCCAACGACGTCGTGCACGTGAATGGTATAACAAGCAAGAATGACCAAAAAACCACATGCTTGAGAAAATTACGCGTTGTTTTCAAGGGAGTTGATGGGGTTACTGATATGGATACAGCTGGAGGAGCTTAACTTAGGACATTCTTATATTCTACAATGTTTTGCTGCTTGAAATTTTTTCTGGCTTTATAAGCATAAGTTAATGTTAGATTTCATAGCTTGTTTCTGATATTGGTGAGGTAAGGTTAACTATTTCTACAATGTAAGTTATTCACGGATGACTAGCGAATAACATTTGATGCTGCGAATTTTTGCCCCACTTGGTGATGATTTTTGGCAATTCCATTTTGTCACGAGCTATAAATGATTGAGAAATTTAAGATTATGAGGCTAACTAAAATACCATTTCATGGTTGAATTAGTAAAATTTGTATTCTACATAAAGTTAGTAATGATATTAGTATCATGTTAAATCTGACACTCCAGTAAAATAAATAATGAAATTTGACACTTGGTGTTCATGGATCCTCAATGCATCATAAATTCAAATGTTGGATTTTTAATTGATATTTTTCTCACTTTTTAACATAACTTTTATGTCCTGTATCCGTTTCTATTTGTTTCTTTCTTTTTCATCACATCACTCGTCACCAATCACATCTCTCATTATTTTCCTCTTCCTTTTCTTTTTTCTCTGTCTACACTAATTGGAGAGAATGATTGTAACTCTTGAAATATATGTATTACTCTAAAAAAAGTACCAAAAACATTTTGATACTCTATGTTGGGGGGGTCCCATTACAAGTTTTTCAACATGAATATCCACTGACCGTTACACATAAGACTTGTCTCGGTGGTTTAATCTTAACCGCTTGAGGATACAAGAACAGATAAGAACATTGAGACAAAAATTAATTGTCACCTATGAAGGGGCCAGGGGTATGAATATGATAAACCATAATTCATGAATAATCTACAACCAAGTATGTATATTCTCTTAGAGATTGAATCTATCTTGGATTAGATATTCGAAAATTAATAATTGTATAAAAAATTTGTATCTAAATTTCCTGCAGTTAGAGAATCCTAAATGCACATGATCAAATAAATCTGAGCCATTAATAAAATTGAATGGTTGAGAGTTAATTTTTCTCAATGGCTAAGATCACTCATGCATTTAGAAGAGGACGTGGAATCCATCAAATTCATAACATGATTCTAGTTAGGGTTGGAGTTTGTGAGTCATAGACAGATTGGCCAAATGTGACAATATGGCCCCACCAACCCACATGCATGCCCTTCCCATACAATAATTCTTCCTTATTATCAACACTATATAATACACTATACATGTTTGGGACAATAGAAGAAAAGGAACATCAAAATTGAGAAAAGAGATTAGCAAATAATTCTAAATATAGTACTTGGTTTCATGCCAAAGTAGAGAAATTTTCAAGCTCATATTAAGATAAAACACAGATATGGAGGTTGCTGTGGAACTTGAAGATGATGCATATTTTGCAGACTTAAGCAAGCAAATTTCTCTCTTAATTATGGATGAAGATGAAGACCCTCTTACTTCTTGTCATCCACACTCTCTTCAGGTTTTTCCCTTCCATCTCCATCTCTCACTTGCACGAAACAGAGGTTTCAAATTCCACATATATATTGGCACTAGAAAATATTCCAATAATTATGGAACTTTGATGAAACAGAGGTTTTAATAATTGATTATGTTAATGATAATTAGATTTTTATAAACAAATTTTCAGTCTCCGCCAGAGAAAAATATCCTTGTATACGAGCAGCAGCAGCAGCAGCATGTGGTTTTTAGAAGTGAAATTAGCAAAGGGACAGGTGTGTTTATCCCTCAGTCAACACAGCCAAGAAGGAAGAGAAGGAAAGGAAGATCTTCTTCACATCAAAAGCACTCTCAACATTCTAATTTCAAACCAATTAATAATAATGGCTGACAAGGATATGCATATATAGTTCCTTCTGCATCATTTTCTAGTTACTTTGTCAATTATGGATATATAATTCTATATTTGGTTTATTGCAACCAATTTAATGTACATAGGTCATTATTATGCACATGGAATATTGCCATGTTAATTTACGTGTTTAGTATTAGTCTTAGAGCTAGCTAGGGTCCCTATGTTAATTGTGTGGGAAAGGATTTGTTTTCTCCTTTTGTAATATATAAATAATAATATTTCCACTTAATTTGTACAACTATGTGTTTCATAAGATGGAATTAAATTCAAAGAAACATCAAATCAATTCATTATTATGCTTATGGTTAGATGGCTAGATATTTATCTGGTTTCACCCGTTTCCTAATTCCTTGTAATATTCTTGAGCTATATGTTCCTCTCAATTTACCGCAATCAATTTTTTTTTCCATCCACCTAAAACATTTGCTTAAAATATGGAAAAAACAATATCATATTAAATTTTTTCAATAGCTTCACTTATGGCATTCCATACTCTTACTGTCTTACATGTATATCCCCACCTTTACACGTTTTTTAAAATGTCACTTTTACTTGTTTAAGTTTTCGAACAACTCAAACTCTCGCTTAACTTTTTTATCTGTAGAATTTTCGGTATATAGAAGTTTTCGAAAAATTTATATCATATTTTTTTAGAACAGATATATGTCTTACCTGAAAAACTTAAAACAAGTTTTCTGGAACTTATACATGCTATAGAAAACATATCACAAGTTTTTAGAAAAATTTCTTACTAGTTTTTTGAAACTTTGTGTTTGGAGAAACACATTGCAATCTGAATCCTTTTATCAAAATCTTAAAGATTCACATTTAAATTTATGTATAATATATTAATTACAAAATTTCAAATTTAAACCCAAATCAGCACTAATATATGGATAGAAGGTCCCATCATTTATGTCAATTGCAATTGGTTAAACTCATTGTCATACATAATGATGATAAAAAAGTTTCTCTTATGTCTAATATAAAATTTAAAAAATAACATATTTAAATAAAACAGAGCATTTTATAACTAGCACAAAGTTAAATAGTTTTTTTTTCTTTCACGAACCCAGTTAGCTAGTTATAAGCTAATTAAGCAGCAACAATGGTAAAATTGGTTCGACAAAATTCTTAAATGAAGTCAGTAAGTTACTAAACTCAACTAATTTTTCTTTTCAATTTTTGGTTGAAAACCATAAACTATCAGACAAAAAAGCATAACAGCAAGCTAGCATCAATAAGGATGAAATTTTAGCATGAAAGATGATGTAGAAACTCATCTTGGATTGTTAATGTGAGTCACATACACTGCTGAGTTCCACGTAATCTTGAAACAGTGCCTCACATATGACACGTTGGCAGCATGCACTTGCACGTGGCATGCCATCACATTCCTCTCCTTTGGGGTCCCTACAAAAAATAGACTTCATATTCTCAACATATACACATTTTAATTCTAATTCTAACTCATAAGACCATATATATATATACTAGATTCATAACATTCTCATCTCAATATATAATATATTTCAAATTAAAATAAAATGACGAGTAATGAGCCTAAGTTCCCACCTCAGAGCCAGGACACTCAGCCTGGAAAAGAGCATCTAATGGAACCACTCCCACAAGCCATTCATCCTGACCACAAACCCGCCAACAAACTAAGGGTACCCTCCACTTCTCTTCTTATAGTTCTATTAGATATGGTTAAGTGTGTGTTATAGTACTTTGTTTAATTGAATATATACATGCATGGTGTTCTGAATTGTACAGGGAAAAGTGGCATTGGTGACAGGAGGTGACTCAGGGATAGGAAGAGCAGTGTGTGTAATATTGGCAAAAGAGGGTGCAACAGTTGCTTTTACATACGTGAAGGGTCAAGAGGACAGGGACAAAGATGATACTTTGAAGATGTTGTTAGAGGCCAAGACAAGTGATGCAGAAGAACCATTGGCAATTGCTGCTGATATTGGATATGATGAAAATTGCAAACAGGTGGTTGAACTTGTCGTTAAAGAGTATGGACGCATTGACGTTCTTGTGAACAATGCAGCTGAACAACATTTGAAAAACTCAATAGAGGAAATCACTGAACCACAGCTTGAAAGAGTCTTCAGGACCAACATCTTTTCACAGTTTTTCTTGGTCAGGTATATAGCAAATAATTTAGATGTACACTAATAATGAATTATAAATGTTTTGAAATATAAATCCTTGTGTTTTTTTCACTTAATTGATGTTAAGGCATGCTCTGAAGCACATGAAAGAAGGGAGCTCAATCATCAACTCAAGTTCAGTGAACGCGTACATAGGAAAAGCAGAAACACTGGACTACACTTCAACGAAGGGAGCCATTATAGCATTCACAAGAGGTCTTGCTCAGCAGTTAGTGAAGAGAGGAATAAGAGTGAATGCTGTTGCTCCAGGACCAGTATGGACGCCAGTACAACCAGCAACAATGCCTTCTGAGAAGATAGAGAATTTGGGATCAGAGGTGCCAATGAAGCGAGCAGGTCAACCTTGTGAGATTGCACCTTGTTATTTGTTCTTGGCTTCTCTTCAAGACTCTTCCTACTTTACTGGCCAAGTCCTTCATCCAAATGGTGCGTCTCTTCTTGGCTTCTCTTACTACTTCAAAGCTGCTTTCTTACATATATATTCTCATGTTTGCTTGTTCATTTGCAGGAGGGGTTATTGTGAATGCTTAATTAATACTTACTTGCCTACTACTGTCTATCGGTTATCTTATGCTCCCTTCAATAAACTCTCCTTGTTGGATTATGTATCTTTTCTCTTCAAATACATTTTGTTCAAATCCTGTAATTACCACTTCGGTCTAGTCATAATTTGTCGCTAAACTTCAAGGTTTCGAATTTTATTTTTACTATTAAAAAAAAAGTATGTAAAGGGAATTAAAAAAAGAGACAAACATGGATATAAACGAAATATTGCTCAGCTCTTAATTTACTGAGCCTTTAGACTCAATTAACCTCTCTATAAAACTGGTTTCTTATAATTTTGTTGCACGAATGAGGTTAATGGATACAAAAATGGATCTTTAATAGAGATCACAGCAAATTATATTAAAAATAAATAAATTTGATTGTAATATAATGATGTAAAGTAATAAGTAAAAATTATTTAATATTAAAATAATTAAATGATTATGTTTATAATAGAGACTCGCATCCATATGACAAAAAACCCTCATACAAGAATACTACTACCATTGTGAATTCTCTCACAAACTTGTGATATTTCGTTGCAGCAAAGGGATTCTAAATTTCTAATATGCACAACTGCACAACTTCACAAGCACAAAGTACTTTTGAAATCTTCATGGGCCGTATTAGATAAAGTCCAAAATTGAAACTATACTTGGCCGTAAGAAAGTTTACTCAAAATATTTAAAAGTAAATCATTAATCTTATTTTTGTATTATCCAAGTAAGTTTTTCACTACTATATGGAAGAGCATCCACCTTTAATAATTTCTAATAAAATAATAGTATTAGAAGTGAAGTTGGGGTAAATTGAGCATTTGGCAAGAAGAAATCCACCCAGCCCATAGATTCTGTTGCTGAGTAGTAGCAATCGTCTTCATGATAATTTGATTTGATGAAGTTGGACCTAGAGATCAGAGAGAGAATAATAATGAATTAATAATGAGAATCTGAATTCATTCAACAATCTAACTATAGAGAATAGATGGACACTGGCGCTCTCTCACTCTCACCACTTATTCTTCATTCATCTGAAAACACAACTTGTATCCTTCGTTCACGTAACAACCACCATTTTGTGAGACTATTCTCTTCAATTCACATCAACCGTATCTCCAGAACTCCACTAGCCATTCAGAATCCTTCTCCCACCATTCCTTCACCGGATAATGTTAAACTCCCAACTCCCACTCTCAAACAAATATGTCAAACTCATGTACCCGACCAAATACTGCAAAGGTAATTTCAACTATTTCCCCTTTTCCATTTCTTTCCACCCTAATTTTACTCTTAATTATTGCTTATTGCTAAACTATTTCACTGTTTGGTTCGTGGTTAATTTGTTTAAATTCAATCAACTCACTTTTGCTAATGCGCCAAATTATTGCTACACTTGACATTGTGCCTATCTTTGAATAAATTGTGTGTTAAGTGCTTGTGTTATTACTTGATTAATTAACATTTTATGGGTGGTGTAATATGTTTCAGGATGGAAGAGGTTGGATATGTCATGCCTACAGAGGTCCAGAGGCAAGCATTGCCTTGTCTTTTTACCGGCCGTGACTGCATTCTTCATGCTCAGGTTCATCTTACCTTCTATTTTTTCTTCGTTGATTCATATGCTTTAATTGCTGTTGTTGTGGTATTAATGATGAAAACAATAATTTATATTCAGTTTCATCTCTGATTTGTTATGTGGCTTTAGTTTCCTTGCATGCCTATATACTGGGATGTTGAATAGGGAAAAGGCTCATTTCCTAACCAAGGCTAGTAAGTGAGAGAGCAGAACAACTTAGGTTTGGAGGGGAAAGAAAAAGGAAAGTTGAACTAAAACGTTTTAAGAGGTTGAGCATCTAAAATTTTTGCATGCCAATAAGATTTGATTCTTTTCTATGATGGTGGAATTTGGCATATCGGAACATGTCTCGCTGTCTATTCTGCAACTATTAATTATGCTCTGTCGTTATGAAAGGTTGGCTGTCTTGCTTGGCCTGCACTAAACTACAATTCCATTGACTCAGTTCTTAGATGATAGAAATCATTTTAGATAGGAAAAGTTTGTTGGCATGGTTTAATATCTTCTGCGCATGATACAAATTTATGCATTTTCTCTGTATTTCCTTCTAGTGCTGTCCTTCCTCATCAGCCCTCATCTCTGTCCATGTATCACCCCTTTCCCCGTGCTCCACTTCAACATTTATTAGGAAATAACAAAAGGGAGATGTGTAACCTTATTTTCTTTCTTATCTAGACAGGTTCTGGGAAGACACTTACATACTTGCTTTTGATCTATTCCATCATCAACACTAGAAAATCTGCTGTTCAAGCACTAGTTTTGGTGCCCACCCGTGAACTTGGCATGCAAGTAAGGATATTTATGAGTTATGATGCCATAGCAACATTTTAATTAATTATCTTTGATGCAACATATCAGGGGGAACACCCTTGGAAAAGACCAATGACTGAGTGCAAAAAATATTTATTTTATGACAAGGTTACTAAGGTTGCTAGGATACTGGCAGCAAAGCCAACTGGAGTTGAAGGGGAGCAGAAGTCATGCACCATCATGGCTTTGTTAGATGGAGGAACATTGAGAAGGCAGAAAACCTGGTTTAAGGTAGAACTTTTTCATCACCTGGTTCAATGATTGTATTATATTGTATTTTTAACCAAATAAGATTTGTGACTCACAAATGGTTGCTGCTGCAATGCAATGTTTGAATCTTCTTTTTTAAAGATATGGAGCTTATTTGACAGTATGATGGACTTGGTGCTTGATTATAGTTATATGTATATTTGTCAGTCTGATAAAAATTTATTGACTCTTACTCAAAATATATGCCACTGAGGCAGTTCATTCATACTCAGTTTTGTTTGTTTCTTCTATTCCATTTTTTGCAGCCACTGCCCACTAGTATTCATTACTGTACAATACTACTGATTCTCAAATGTCAATTTTAGGATGCTCTGTTTTTGGTTATGCTTCATTACTAAATTATTTAACTTGTTGTGTTCGTTTAGATATAATTATTTACTGGAGTAGTTTTAATTAACCTTGTACATCTGGCTATTGGCCAAATTGTGGTATAGAAGTACCATGCTCTTGGGGGTGTTTTAAGTCTTATATTTCATTGTATATATGTTTACAAATTACAATGCAGATCGTTAGTGAATGGGCATTACAGATTAGGCATCAATGACCAACTAGTTCCCTGTGTTTTTTTTTGGTGTATTGATGCTTTAGGCCTTCTATGGGAAATGGTTTGAATTTTCAAAAGTTATATAAAAGCTCCAATTGAACACCACATCTGATTACATTGATTTTTATCTGCTTTTTAGCTGGCCACTGGCTGCACTAGGTTTTATTGAGAAGTCTCGTATCCTGATCATTCAGCCTTTGATTAACTTTCTCCAATTTTAGGCAGAGCCTCCAGCAGTAGTAGTTGCAACAGTTGGGAGTTTGTGCCAAATGCTTGAAAAACAACTTTTTTCACTTGGAACATTGCGGGTGTTGGTTGTTGATGAGGTAAAAGTTTTGGTCTTTGCATTTTAATTGGCTTGTCTTTGTACACTTTTCATAAATTGTATATTTATACTGTTTAAGGTAAGAGCTAAGAAAGCAGATTTCCAGATTTGCCTTCAGCGACTCTATGGTGTGTTTCCAAACATACAGCTGCATCACCATCAATGTATTAGTCATCTTGTTCTGATCCATCTATAATTGTTTTGAAAACTATATATAATGTAATTAGTCATCTTGTTCTCATCCATCAATGTATTCTAAAGCAGCTAAAGAAATGGAAGAAAGCAAGTAAAGTAAACTAAAGACACTTAAAAAGTCATTTAGCTTATATGATTTCATTATTTCAACATTTCCATATTGTAAGTTGAGTTGAGAAATATAAAAACTATAAAGCCTGGAATTATGTAACCCCTGCCAACTTCTTTTTTTCTTCCTTTGAGCAATTCTGTTAGTATTTATTATACTTTTTATTCTTGTCTTCTTAGGTTGACTTCCTTTTCAATTCTTCAAAGCAAGCTAGTTCTCTTCGGAAGATTTTGACCACATATTCATCTTGTAATAATCGTCAGACAGTTTTTGCCAGTGCATCTATACCACATCACAATCGATTTCTTCATGATGCTGTGCAGCAGAAATGGACTAAGGTATATAAATCTGATTCATATGATTATTTGTTTGTCTTAAGCACCTTAAATTAATTCTTGCTTTATTTTCTTTCCAGAGGGATGTGATCCATATTCATGTTAGTCCGGTGGAGCCCATGCCATCTCGACTATATCATAGATTCATAGTAAGAAATCTTGAGTATTAAAGTGACTAATTGTGTTTCTAATTTTCTATTAAAAATAAAACTTTGTCTTTTTTAATGCACTTGTAGTCCACCCTCCCTCCACCCTTTGACCTTGTAAAGACATAGAATGGTTTAAACTTTAATCGCTTACTTTTTTGTAGGTCTCTTATTTATCAAATACCTATTTTGGGTATTAGTAAGTTTCTAATGCTATTTAACGTTTCAATCATCAGGTATGTGATACGAAAAGAAAACTACAAACCTTGTTATCCTTGATTCAATCTGATGCTCCTGAGTCTGCCATTATATTCGTTGGTGAGCAGGTATGCAGATAATATCTTTCTTATATCACCTCCTTCTTCCATTGGATTATGCCGAAATGATTCTTCATCAATGTGATAATGCAATCAGTAGGCTATGCCTTGAAATTTGAAAGTGGAATGAAATCACTTTATAAGATTTTAATCTAGTAATAAATGAGTTACTTTTGTTTATAACTTCTCAGAATGATAAAAACTGCATTATATTATTCAACAATGAACTGATGCCATCCTCTTTTTCATAATTAATTACTGTTCAATGCATATAATGAGCTATGGGTACTTTCTGTGTTGTGCTAGTATTGTTGGATTAGTTGTTTCTTTTTTTATCATATACATGCCTGTATTGACATTTGTATTCTAATAGTACTTCTCAAGAAGTTGTAAAGTCTTGAAATATAGGCTGCGCTTTAAGGAGTAAGTTGCATCGTTGGCGACCGTTGAGTAAAATATCTATGTCTTAGTTTTTGACAAAATAAAAGCACATAGTTATCAAACTTCATTTTGTAATAAGTAGCCCTGATCTTCTCATAAGTAGTAACCGCAACATGTTGTAACAAGCACATAGATACTACTTGCACTTTAGAGGTTAAAAATTCTTAGTTCTTTTATGACCATTTTCATGTAACAGAGTTTAAATTTCATATACATCAGATGCTAGCGGATTTATTTAGAGCTCAGTTTTGTCTTGTTTTCAAGTTAGTACTATAGGACTTGGTTCTTGCAATAATTGTTATTTGACAGTTGACACCATCAAAACTATTAGCCCAAACGTGTGCATTTAATGTCTGAATCAATTGGGGTGATATGATAAAGTTATCATTCATCTAATGTTACATATTCTATTATGCAGTCCGAGAAGTCAAAAAAGGCTGGAAATGCTCCATCCACATCCCTTCTGATTGACTTTCTAAAGGCATCATATCATGGATCTTTAGATATCCTCCTCCTCGAAGATGACATGAATTTCAATTCACGAGCAGCTTCTCTGTTGGTAAGTCCCATTCAGTGGATTGATATGGATACAGATGTCATTGGTAACCTCGATATTCTATTATCCTTGCATTATTGACCTTTATGTTGCCATCCTAATTTATTTTACCATTCTTCCATGAATGAATAATATAATGCAACTTATAGTTATAGCCGAGTTTGAAACAAGTTTTAATATTTGAGCGACATTTTTGTTCCGATAACCAAATTCTACTGGTTCATTCTACCTGATTAAATGGGAACCATTGGTTTAAAGACAGACAACATATGTTTTTATCAAACCATTGACATTGTTGCCTTCGAGAGGGGGGAGGGGTGGTCTTTCAACTAAACTTTAAGGGAAATCAACAACAGGGACTGGCTGAGGATGATGTTTATCCTCAAGAGGACATTTAGTTCAAGAGTTGCGCTAATCCTTAGCTTCAAATTCACTGGATGTTTAATGTGAGTACTATTGTTGTTGAATTAAACCTCATAAAAGTACGTATTAAGCCTGGTACGACAACTATAAGTATGGTAGTTTAAGGATGGTAGCGATAAAGTGTGTATGCAAGTCAAATTAGGTGGAAAAGGGGTGGTAACAATTGTTTGCTGTCTCTTTGATTCAGGAAGTTAGAAAAGGTGGTGGCTATCTTCTAGTGGCAACGGATGTAGCTGCTAGAGGAGTTGATTTTCCAGAAATGACTCACATATACAACTTTGATCTGCCAAAAAATGCCATAGATTATCTTCATCGAGCAGGGAGGACATGTAGAAAACCCTTTTCTGACATTAATTGTACTGTCACCAGCATTTTAGTCCCTGAGGAGCGGTTTGTTCTGCAGAGATATGAAAATGAGTTGATATTTGTCTGTGAAGAGCGCATTCCATAAACCTTGCATAGACCTTCACATTTTTTAATCTGATCAACTATTATGTAATGTGCCTCAAATTGTATTTATCTGAACAGTTCCCCCATCTTTAAAAACTATTTATTTCTGAGATACTCTTCAACATGAGTGCTAAAATGGTAGGGACCTTTTCTTTTAGACTCCTCTATTGTAAGCCCTTATTTAGATGATACATTAAGATATCTCAATTATTTATGATATTGTAATACATTCATGATATGATTTGTTATACATGTGACTGTAATATCAATTGTTAATTTTCTTATCAATTGATGTTACTATATGGATTGAAAGCTAATTCCGGTGTCAACACAAAGCTGTGATTGGCCAAACTGTGTTGGGTCTTATATACTGATTTTATAATGGGTCAATGAGTTTTTACTTTTCAGGTACGTAATCCAGTAAATATTTTTAGTTAGGAAGTGATCTGATTGTACTCGCTGTAGTGCTCTTGGAGTTGAGTCCTTAGGCTTTAATTTAGATAAACAATTTTAAACACTTATTATATAAGCAACTTGCATGAGCTCATGTAGGTAACCTCCAAATAAGCTCTATTCTATTCGCTATTTTAGAGAACGCATATGTAGAAAATAGTTTGAGGATTTTAAACATTTGCATAAATGATTATGCTATATAATAAATACAAATAAGTTATTCTAAATGCACTACAAATTCCGAAGCTTGACATGCTTTCTTCCATTGGGTTCAAGTTGTTCAAGTTCTATATCAAAAAACCTATATATAATATTTTACAACTTAAATACTAATTTTTTCCATTCAAATTTCATTTTAGTATATCTTACCTTCAGACTATTATATTTTATATACATTATATCACGTTGTAGTAATTAATATATAATAAGAAAGTAAGAATTTAAATTTACAAATTTCTTTCTTTGATAACGAATCTGTGCCGTAGAGAGATTGCAATTCCAAGAATAAATAACAAAAGTGTAATGTGTTGATATTGTGTAAAAAGTGTACTTGAGTTAATTTTTATGACATGTTAAGTTGGAGGAATTGGAATATAAGATGGATAATATGCCAATCTATTTATATCCTTATTTATTTTTACAATTCATAAAAAATTAAAAACTAAAAAAAATCTCATCTTCAGACAAGTAATGGGTGACTTTATTATATGACGAGTCCGTCTTCAATTGTTGAATTTTTCAATACAACCGTGACTCCAGAACGGATGTAAAACCCTTCTGCAGATCTATCAGCCTCTTGTATGCCCTGCAGTTAATTAAAAAAAAAATTAGTACATGATTCATCATCTCAAAAATCATTGCCTCGCTTGAGGTGTCTAGATAGTTTTTGTTCTATTTCTTTTCTTACATAGCAAATTTAGTGATTTTCATCATGCTTATATGATGAGGGTAGTAAGGGAAATTTCAAGTGGGGTTGAGTTGTTATACAATGATAAAGTGATTTGATAAGTAAAAATTTCAGGAGTATGCAGATTAG
>JBBPBS010000007.1:14239330-14264744 GCA_037974835.1 Cicer judaicum
TTTTTCTCTCTCCATATATATTACTTAAGATTATTGAACATTTATTTGGTGTTAAGTTGAATATTTTATCTCATATTTAATTTCATAAATATGCAGTTGTGCTAGTTAATTATAGCAATATTTATCATATATTTTAAAACAAAAATAACTTATACTCTAAACTTTTTTAATAATATTATTCATACAATAATATTTATTTATTATGCTATTATTTGTAAGCGTTGAATATTATTATGATTTTTTATAAAAAAATTAATTATTATATCTTTTATTTTTATTTATAAATGAAAAGATAAATATAATTAAAATTCACACACTTAATCGCAAGTTCTCAAATTTGAATTTGTAAAACGATGTTGAATTTACTTAATTAAAAATAAAATATAAATATAAATAATAATTAAAAAAATTGATGTATATGTAACCTAATTTTTTAATCATATGCATCACTATTTAAACTAGCTCATATTTGATTCTAATGAGAGTATCAATTTCATCAGTTATTAATTAAATTATGATATAACATCACATTATCACATTTAATTATTACCTTTAATAAGTATAAATATTTTTATTTAAAACAAAAGCGTAACGGAGTATCAAACAAAGGATTAAAAGCTTATCATCACTTGCCTAATCTCTTATCCAATTTAATTATACCTTGATTCTATTAATTTTCTGATAAAATTTGTTTTGTTTCCTCCTATAAAAATGTCTCCTTCCTCAACCTTTTCCTAGGAAAAACCGTTGTCCTTTTTCCATTGTGTTTGTTTTTTTCTCAACACCTCTTCCTTCCTCGCAATAATCGTTAAACCCTTCCACATTGTGAGCGTATCTCAAATCATAAATCTCATCATCACAACAAACCTTGTTAATTCATTAATCCACTCTCTTCTAAAATCTCACCTACAAATTCATCACTTTTAGTTTTACACATTCAACTAGCATCATGATATCACAATTCAAGTACTCGTCTTCAAAACCCTTTACCAATTTTGCTTCCTCAAATTCTATTCAAAAGCCTAAACTTTGTACATTACCCACTTCTCATAATGTTGGAAACAACAGCAATGAATTATCTCTGTTTTCTTTCAAACCTTTATACATCTCATCAACGCAGAATTTCAGATTCTCATCAATAAACCTCAGAAAGAGGGTAACAGAGTGTCATGCATATGAAGCAGATAGGTCACAGCCATTGGAGATTAACATTGGAGAAGAGGCACGTGTTGAGGCAGCTCAAAAGCTCAAAATTGGTTTGTATTTTGGTACTTGGTGGGCTTTGAATGTGGTGTTCAATATATACAATAAGAAGGTTTTGAATGCTTTTCCTTATCCATGGCTCACTTCCACTTTGTCTCTTGCTGCTGGTTCTCTCATTATGTTGATCTCTTGGGCCACTAGGGTTGCTGATGTGCCTAAGGTTAATTTGGAGTTTTGGAAGGCCCTGTTTCCTGTAAGCATGCAATCTTGTTATTTTTTTTATTGCTTTTCACATCATATGATAAAAGTGATTTATAATTATTGAGTGCATGTATGACGTTATGGCATGATTAGCAGAATCAAGTTGAGCCAACAGGGTTTTGTAGAAGATATGCTTTGTAGCTGTTGAAAATCACAAGCTACTCATCATGACATTGTCAATCTCACAGTGAAATCAAACATGCATCGAATTGGTTCTTGCATGTGTTGATCAAACAAATCAAGACTTAAGTCTGATCAAAGTTCAAACAAATCAAAACTTATGTCTGGCTTGTTAAATGTCATAGGATTACTTTTTTTAGTTATGACATGACTTTTTTGAAAGTACGATAATGTATGTTAGTCTATTTAAAGACTTATTTCATATTAAATTCTTTACTTAAGTAGTGTAACATATCTTTAAATAAATTAATAGATCAATTAGTCAATGGAATTAAATTATATTTTGAAATCTAACATAACCTTTTAGACGATGTAATTTTGTATGACATCATATTTAAACAGTGTTTTATAATAATAATTTTAAATATGTCAAAGTTGAAGTAGACTATTACAGTTAAATATAAAAAAAAGTTAGAAAATTTAAGATTTGATACAGAGAACAAATTTGAATATAGTAATAGTATTTTATTTATATTTACTTAAACAGTTAAACAAATCGGCTTGGGATAGTTTATTTTAAAAAATGTCAGCCTAGTTTGGATTTGATTAAGGCTAGGCCATAGGCCCCTACCTATTGATCTGGCCTATTTCTATAATTTCTTTTTAGTTCTGAATTCACTGTACAACTCACTTTGAAACAAAATCAGTTTATTCAAAATCAATTTTTATAATGGTTGAACAAAACACGTACTAACATTCTTGCTTTTGAAATAAGGACATATAATTAAGTAATACTCAATGTGGAATTTTAACTGCAGGTTGCCGTGGCACATACAATTGGGCATGTTGCAGCTACTGTGAGTATGTCCAAAGTTGCAGTTTCATTTACACACATCATCAAAAGTGGAGAGCCTGCTTTCAGTGTTCTAGTATCAAGGTTCTTGCTTGGGGAAGCATTTCCTTTGCAGGTTTACCTTTCACTGGTACCAATCATTGGAGGTTGTGCACTTGCCGCTGTTACTGAGCTTAATTTCAATATGATCGGTAAGACTATATTCACTTATTTACATGGTTCGTTTTCATCTTGACTTATATTTACTAAGTATTTAAACATAAGTTGTACTATGTAAACATTAAGCTTGAATCATAATAAAAAAGGTTTTGCAGTTGGGCTATAGTCAAAGACGTAAGCAAAATTGGCCAAATTTTTTGATCAAATCTCATGTGTTAATTGTTTTCGTTTTTGTATCTTTATTCCTTTGAGCCGTGGTTGTTGTTCTAACATTTCTGATGGCGACTTTGTTCTCTTATGTTTCAGGGTTTATGGGGGCTATGATATCCAATGTGGCCTTTGTATTTAGAAATATATTCTCAAAGAAGGGAATGAATGGGATGTCTGTTAGTGGAATGAACTACTATGCCTGCCTCTCCATATTATCTCTATTGCTTGTCACCCCTTTTGCTATTGCTGTGGAGGGCCCAAAGATGTGGGCTACTGGCTGGCAAACAGCTATGTCTCAGATTGGTCCTAATTTTGTCTGGTAAGCACAACAATCTACAAATCTCACCACATTGTTTTGTGCTATTTCATATCCTTTAAATCCTTAAGTTGGTGAAACGTTTTAATATTTTTTTGCTTGTATTGTTCGGGAGTTTGGCTGAAAGGGTCAGTAAAGTCTAACCAATGATAGTTTTAGTCAGGATTCAAACTTGGGTGTTCCCAATCAATTTGACCTTCACTGAAGGAAATTATGTTGCATTGATGCTAGCAATTTCCCTTTAGTTTCTTTCCTTTCCCTGAAATTTGTCATTGTTTTTATCAAGTGTTTGACTAATGAACTCCTGGTTTATAAATTTTACAGGTGGGTAGCTGCACAGAGTGTCTTCTACCATTTGTACAATCAAGTGTCTTACATGTCTCTTGATCAGATTTCTCCATTAACATTTAGCATTGGGAACACAATGAAGAGAATCTCTGTTATTGTCTCTTCCATCCTTATCTTCCACACGCCAATTCAGCCCGTCAATGCCCTTGGAGCTGCCATTGCAATCCTTGGCACCTTCCTCTATTCACAGGTGCAATCCCATTTCTTCAGTGAAAGTTATAACCATATTAATTATTGTTGATGTTTATTCATTATGCTTGTCATCAATAAAACTAAACTTCTCAATACATTATATTACTTGTGACACAACTGATATATTTTATTTCTTTTAATTATTTGAGCAGGCTAAACAGTAATTTGCAATTTAGAAGCTGCTATTTAAGGCAAAGTGAGTGAGGACTCAAGAATGAAGCTCCAAAGTGAGATATCACAATTGATGTTACTGAGGATAATAATGAAGTCAATAGAAATTCAAGCTGCTTAATTTGAGGCCATAGTTATAGCAATTTAATCTTGTTTTCACTTTTTGTTTCTTTCCTGTAATCAGAGGTTGAAAAGGATGTACTGTAGTACATAAGAACAATGCATCAGAAATGTTGCAAGTTTTGAGGCTGGTCCTTTTTTTTTACAATAGTTGAGGCTGATTCTCAGCCTACATGAAACTTTTATTTCATCAAATATAAAGATTTCACAATTCACCAAAACCGCAAATATGCAATTATTAAGCCAAATATTTTCTTTTGTTACAAGAAGTTTGATATATTTGTAGTTTGTTGCAGAGCATACATAAGTGACAGTTCATTACCTATATCATATTGCTATTGTTGTCTTAATCTTTCGGCTCCTAAAGGAAAGAAATCATAAGGGTAGGTTGGAAAATTTTGATTAAACACTTTTTCGGTCAAGATTTGAATCATATATTGCCACATCATTATCTATAATACAAAAATAGTGTATGATCATCTAACCTCATAATTTGCTCGTTTTTATCGAATTCTAATTTCCAATAGATTATTGGAGGCGGATGGACAAACACGAGGGCGGATGAACATTCTCCAACAAAGATAAAATAACACCATAAATATAGGCTCATTTCATTTTATGTTCATACTTACAAATCAAGTAAAATACAAACAATAATTCTTATTCTTCAGGGAATTGAGCTCATAAATACTATTTTTAACTACTAGAGTAAAAAACAAAATAACTTAAGAGTAACATATGATAAGGAGTAAATGTTGTATCCTTAAGTCATAGTTCAACTGACAAATGTCAATATAGTTAGGTTGGACGCATTGTTTTGAACTTAAATTCGTAATCTTGCAATTATGTGAGTTTATTACGATGGTTTGACAATATGAACTTAAAAAATCTATGCACATCTTTAATTTTACATGGGAACACACACCACAAATAAAACCTAATACTATTGTTGAGTATTCTGATTGTGTAATAAGTACATTCTCCTAATTTCACTTACCAAATAGGATGAATGAATTGATTATTTAAAATTTATGTTACAAATTGATTGAGAAATTAAAGAGAACACATTGATTATAATTGATTGGAGTTAATAAATTGATTGAAGTTAATAAATTGATTGAGGAATAGCAAATGACATAAAAGTTAATTAGTATATAAGTTTTGGTTTAAATAAGTTTCATTTTAAAAGAGTTAGTAAGAGTAAAAGTGAAAAGGATAGTCACAATAAATAATTACATGCATTAATAAGTTAAGTAATAAATAATTACATGCATTAATAAGTTAAGTAAAAAAATAAAAAGAGGTTTAATACATAAGATATTACAAGGAGGAAATAAAAGACAGAAAAAGTGAATGATTCCAGATAATGACTCATTATATTTTTTATTATGTAGAACAAATTAGAGTAGATAATACATAAATAGATTTTGTGTCAATTAAAATAGATAATGAATCAATTAAATTAGGTCATAGTTGTTTTAATATATTATAAATAATTTTAGTTTTTTGTCTTTTTATATATATATATATAGAAAGTTACTTAAGCAATTATTGAACAGTAGAAAGTTGTAGCTAAAATATAATTTTGTTAATTTATCTTATCAATTTTTCATTTAACTTTTATAAGTGATGTACTTTAATTTTTTTTTATAATTACAACAAATGTTATAGTATTCTTTAAGAAAAATCTATTTAATCCAATAATAAATTTACATTTAAAAAATCACCAATTGCGTATTATTAAATTTATACACTTAACTTTATAATTAATTTAAAATTAGATATCAATCGTTCATGATAATAGTTATACAATTTTTTAAAATAATCATGATAAAAAATACTAACGTTCATTATTTATAAAAGATAAAAGACGAAAATAAATTTAAAAAAAATAAAAACCAAAAATAAATATTTGATACAAGACAAATGATAAAAAAAAGAAAAAGGATATACTTAAGCCAAAATAAAACTTATGACCTCACATGCCAATTTTGCATGTACACATCGTATATTATAGATTGTCTCTAGTCATAGTAGGGTCCAGTTTTTGTTTCTTTTTTCAATCCTAGATTTTTAGCTAAGCAAGTAAATCCCTCACAAGTAAATTTTAACAGATTTAAACCATTGGTCAAATCTGAAGGTGTATTTTTCCTAGTCCACCGGTGAGGGACGTACTTGTTGCCTCACTTTAGAAGCCACCCATTTTTTACTATAAAAATAAAAAATTGGGTAATAAGGGTGATGATTTCTGGAAACATGAGAGATAATCCATTCCAGATATAATATAAGTGACAATAAGGTTGTTAGTTGTTACCTGAATAATAATATAGCTATATACTAACATACTATATAGATAAGACCATTCCATTTAGCGCAATGCTGGTTAGTTGGCTTTTTCTTTTGGGTCCCAGGGAGAGTAGGCGTGGAGTTGGTGAATTATCATATCAAACAGTTTTTTGTTACTATCAATAATAATATGAATGAATTTTGCATTGAAATTATTTAATTGAGACCAAGCTTCCAAATTTCAATTATGTTTTCTTCTACATTTCAAAAACCTGTGTTTATGGATACATTACTAGTACTCTTTTTGTTATTAACAATCACAGGTGTTGGAGCAATCTCATCATCAAATTCAGAGTCTTTTCCTACCAATTTTCTCTTTGGCACTGCTTCTTCTTCCTACCAGGTTATTTTACCTTCATCTTCATATTTATCTCTGCTTCCTATTCTGCAATTAATCATCACTAATAATCTTCTTGCTTCATTATAGTATGAAGGTGCTTACTTGACTGATGGAAAAGGCTTCAGCATATGGGATGTCTTCACTCACAAACCAGGTCATAATAATTAACAACAACAACTCTCTGTTTGCCGTAGTTTTAATTCAATCATCTAAATTACTTTATTTGCACTTTCTAATAGATACACTAGTTATTTATTCAAACTTCAACTTCCTATATTTTTTTGCAGATACTATATCTGATGGAAGTAACGGTGATGTTACTGTTGATCAATACCATCGGTATCTGGTACACATCATAAACTTCACCACATCTTTTTTTTATCTATTTGGAAGTGTTACTACTTCAGAGTTAATTATAACTAAAAAAATCATATATTAGTCATTTTATTAGCACGAGTCAGTACATTGGAAATAAGTATTCTTTATGTGTATATCATACTTTTTTATTTTGGGATTAACTATTAAATGCTCAATTTTGAGGATTTTCTGTATTTATAAATTTTCAGTCATATGGTTTTAGTTAAGTACTTATTTTACTAACTTATTTTTCAGACAATTAATTATGAGATGCTAACGCTTTATTTCCTCATTCATTCTTTTTAATTTTTAGTTAATATTCAAAGGTTAAACCCATGTAGCTAGATATTCCAAATTTCAATTTGTAATAAAAACAGGAAGATATAGATTTAATGGAAGCTATCGAAGTCAACAGCTACCGATTTTCAATATCATGGACAAGAATTCTACCAAGTATGCATCTTGCTTTTTAACAAAATCTGAGTAATTTCAACTAAGATGATATTAAGTACCTTGTACTTTAGTCAACTCACAAGCTATTTTGCAATGATTACTATGAGCAGAAGGTAGATTTGGAGAAGTCAACTTGGCTGGTATTGACTTCTATAATAGGCTTATTGATGCTTTACTACTCAAAGGTTTGGTTTCAATCTTCCTATGGTTTATTGATGCTATATATGTTCAATTATGCATTTAATCTCAACTTGAAATTCGCAGGGATAGAACCGTTTGTTACATTGTTTCACTTTGATTTGCCTCAAGAACTTGAGGACAGATATGGAGGTTGGCTAAGTCCCCAATCAAAGTAAGCAACTAGTTCTACAAATCATTTTGTTCATCTTGGATTTGGTGCAGTAATTGTGTCACGCAGTTTTCAATCTCAACTATATGATCTCAAATTAATGTCTGAGATTGTTTTAGAGTCTTTTTGTTATTTTGTAGTCTGATCTCAGATTAAACTGCAAGTAAGTGCGTCTTTTGTTTATTGCAGTAGATCGTTGGTCTATATCAAATTTCGATACCATTGCCATACTTTACCAACATCATTATTATCATTTGTTTTTCTAGGAGAACTTTGACTTTGGAAAAACTAGACAATGGTACTAATGTATTTTGACATGTACAGGGAAGATTTTGCATTATTTGCAGACATATGTTTTAAATCCTTCGGGGACAGAGTTAAGTACTGGGTGACATTCAATGAGCCAAATCTTCAAGTTTCACTTGGTTACCGTGACGGCAAACACCCACCGTGTCGCTGCTCTGCCAAATTTGGAAATTGTAGTGAGGGAGATTCAGAGAAGGAGCCCTTTGTAGCAGTCCATAATATTATCCTATCACATGCAGCTGCAGTTGATATTTACAGAAACAAATACCAGGTAATTTGGTAAATTTGTAGCATGCTAGGGACTCAAATTTGTTGTGTTTCCATTTAAGCCAATCAACAAAATAATTAGGATGCCGGTTTTACAAATAAAGTGGAAATTTAAGTAGGACTGAACACTCATTCAAAACATTATAAAGTTGCTTTATTTTTGTTTGGCATGTCCAGACTGAGCAAGGGGGAGAAATTGGCATTATTGTACACAGTGACTGGTTTGAACCGATAAGCGACTCCTTAGCAGATAAACTAGCTGCTGAAAGAGCACAATCATTCAGCATGAACTGGTAGAATTTCTTCATTGTTCAACCATGACTCATTCAACTTCTACCGCATAAAGTTGGATTTGGATTTCCAGATTTCACACTGTCACGCATTTACCGTTTTGAACCGCTAGATCAAGATTGAGCGGCTCACGTGTTAACTTTGTGTGTTGGCCTGATTTACCAAAGACATGATATGAGACTCTTTGGTTGAACAGTCCAAATCGTGTAATTGTGTCTCATGCATAGATTCCTTAACAGTAGAAAATCTACGGGATCACAAAGTTTGATTCTATAATAATGCAGGATCTTGGATCCAATCTTATTCGGTAAGTACCCAGAAGAAATGGAGATGATTCTAGGAAGCATATTACCTGAATTTTCGAGTAACGACGAAGCAAAACTGAAGAGAGGACTAGATTTCATTGGCATCAATCATTATGCAAGTTACTATGCCAGAGATTGCATATCATCAGTATGTGAGTCTGGGCCAGGAGTCTCCACAACAGAGGGTTTATACCTAAAAACTGCTCACAAAAATGGTGTCCCAATTGGAGAGCTTGTAAGCACTTCATCCTTTTGCTAATTCCATTCCTTGCATCTTAATTTAAGGCAAAATACATGATAAGTTACTTTAATATTTGATTGTACCAAATTAGTCCGTAAAGTGTTGTTTTTTTGCCCAAACAGGTCATTAAATTTATAAAACATGTACAATGAATCATTTAAAAAATGCAACCGTGTGCACGTTTTAAAACTTAAACAAACTATCTTGGACAAAAACATTAAGAAACTAACCTGGTACAATTAAATAACTTAAAGGACAACCAGACTCAATCCTAAAACTTGTATTGTTATGTGCAGACTCCATTTGATTGGCTCAATGTTTACCCACAAGGCATGAAGAAAACTGTTACCTATGTGAAAGACAGGTACAATAACACCCCAATATTCATCACAGAGAATGGTAAGCAAAGCACATTGAAGTTTGAACACTTTTCATTGAGTTTCATATTTTGAGTCTCTCACTGACTCTACTCCAATGTTTTTGTAGGGTACGGAAATTTGCATGATCCAGGTAACACCAAGGAAGAATATCTTAATGATACTAAGAGAATAAACTACATTTCTGAGCACTTAGATAATCTGGCAGCATCAATAAGGTACGAAAGTTGACAAATTATTTTTTTTTATTTTTTTCTTAGACACAAGTAAAATACTTGAGTATTTCTATATTTGTTATGTGATTGTAGGGAAGGAGCAAATGTGAGGGGTTACTTTGCATGGTCCTTGCTTGACAACTTTGAGTGGTGTTATGGTTTTTCAGTGAGATTTGGACTTTACCATGTTGATTTTGCCACACAGAAGAGAACTCCAAAATTTTCAGCTAGTTGGTTCAAACATTTCATTGCAAAGCATAAAACTGAGAGCATTAATCCCGAACATGACAGGGATACGAGAATGTGGAACAAAGAATCCAAGGCAGATACCATGCTTAGAACCATAAGCTCAGAGCGTAAAATGAAAAACTTGTATTAACTTGTCTTCTTGTTCGTGGTTACATAGTTGTTTAATAATAATAATACAAATAAAAAGAAGCCAAATACTTGGTAGTGGACCAAGTAGAATATATATGTTTTTCCCACCTTAATATTTTTGTTATTAATGGAATAAGAAAATAGTAATTTAGAATTCATCACTGAGTTAAATAAAATCTAACCAAATATTATTAAATTGTGATTAAAATTCAGATTTTTCAAAAGATTTGTTTTTTATTAGAGTATCTTAACCACTTAGACTCACTCACTTGATTAAATACATAAATGTATTAGTCAAATGTAAATAATTTTTTTCTTTATATTAAATAATTATTTAAATTTTACTAATATTCTTAAAATAAAAGGTGAACTTACAGCAAAAATAATATTAAATAAAAAGTTAAAATACTTAATTTAATAAATTAAGGAGAAAAATGCAACTACAATTATATATTAGAGGGTAACTTGATTTTTCTCAATCTTCAATCCCCACTATTAAACATACCATGTATTTTCTTTATTATTTTTAACTCATTTTTTCTCTTATGTTTAATATTTGATATTCCCACATGAGAAAAATCGAGAGAATTTTCAATAGACACCATCTTTTTATTAACTAAAGTGACATTGACAACTAATTTTTTCAATAAACAAACACCTCACCTATTTCTTAAATAAATATAGTAAAGTAAAATAAAATAAAATAAAGCGTGGTACACGTGACCAATAGCGGTATGAAATAAGAAGATAGTAGTCCATGATTGAAAAGCACCACCAAGAAGATGAGTTTCTCGACGTTGTTACTGAAAATTCTGTTTCTGCTGCTTCCTCTGTTCGCATCATATAATCCGTTAGCTCTCTCAAATGACCTCAATCTCTCTCTATTCCCAACTAACTTTCTCTTCGGCACTGCTTCTTCGTCTTACCAGGTCTATTTTAATTCAAAGCTTTTTCCCAAATTAAACTTAAATGAGTAAATTTAATCCAAATTAAACTGATCAATCAATGTATATCCTCCTATTCAATCCTTTACAGTATGAAGGGGCTTATAACGCTGATGGCAAGGGGCAAAGTAACTGGGATAACTTCACTCACGGAGGTAACAAATTTATTTATTTCATTGCAGTTAAACAAATTAAGTTGTGTAGACTGGTGAATAAATCCAATATTTTATTTTCGTTGTTGCAGGTAGAAGTAGAACAGTCGATGGAAGTAACGGGGATATCGCGGTTGATCATTATCATCGATACCAGGTTGGTACAATTCAATTAACATTCTAATTCAGTAAACATGCTCGTTCCTCCGTACAGAAACCGTTTTAAAAATTATTATACACTATTATTAATCACGCTCTTTCATTCTTTGGTGTGATTTTTATTTATCATAAAAATAAGATAAAGGTCGATGGATACCCAACACCATAAACATTTTGATAAAAAAGAAAAGAGAAAATAATTTTAAAGATATGATATGATAGAAAAGAGATATAAAAAAAATGAAGTGTTTGATATATATATATATATATATATATATATATATATATAAATTACGGACGTATAAAAATCATTGTACAATATCTGTATCATCCATCCTAGCCGGTTCTCATATGATATATAATTGAATTTTTTTTTCATAAATATCCAAACACTTTTATTTATATATATATATATATATAAATGATTTATTAGTGATGCGACGGAGAAAAGATAACTATTAAATTAGTGTTTGAAAATAATAGATGTATAATTTTTGCATATAACTTGTCAACTTGTTCAAGTCTTAGTCATGTTTTCGTAGAGGTCTTGGTCATTTCGAAATAATAATAATAATATAATTGTAATACAGTACTAATATCTATCCAGTAATTTATTTAAGCAAGCAACTACGTTATTTGGAAACGATTTTTTTTTTTTAATAACAGAAAATGATTTTGGTTTCTTAAATTTAAATTCAATTAATTAAATTCAAACTCAACTAACAAAATAATATTGAAAATCATGTATTAAATTTCATGTGCTAATTATATTATTTCATATATATAAAAAAATTCTATATCATATATGTTGAGAATTCAATTATGAGTGATTAGTCCCACATCGACCAGGAATGGAGATTGTATTGAATATATAAGAAGAATGACTTATACACCTAATGTCTTAAGGTTTTGAGTTGTGACGTGGTATCTAAGTTTTTTAAGGTTTTGTTTAAGTCAAACCCATAAGTGGGTCCTTCAATAATTTTTACCTTGGAAATAGTCTTGGTTGTAAAGTAGACAATTAAAATTTGTTGAAGCGAAAAATTCTTCATTTACTTTGATATTTTTCTCTTGTTTTTGGTGTGGACAACTCAAAATATAAATAAAATATCACTATATGTGAAGTAAGTTTTAGGACCCGACATGAATTTTTTTTACATTGTACCCTTAGAAAAAAATAATTGAATTAATTATGTCAAAATAATATAGTATTGTAGAATTCACTTAATAAAATCACTAACTAAAACAGCATATTTTGCTCCTTGTTAAATAATTCTTAATTTATTTTCTATTTGAAATCCTCGTCTTAGATCCTATTACATTATTTATATTTTTCTAAAAAAGTTAATTAATTTAAAATTGTAATCTGTACTCTGTTTCTTATTTTAATTTCATCAATAATAATAACTTTTTAATAGAATAAAAATAACAGATTACCACATTTTCTTAATTTAAAAATTGGAACAATTTGACGGGCCAAAAAAGACCTATTAATATTTAAGGCCCCTGCTCACTCCCCGGGTGTATGTAGGACTTGAGTTTAGCGGTCCTAATTATTTAAGACTTATTTTCATTTAAAGTAAGATTAGAGTTTTTTCTAATACTAATTGAATTTTAACTCTTCCTATATTTGGTGCAAATTTGATTTGATTCATGACAAATAGCATTGTACATGTTAAAATATGTATGTTTCCTACAAAACGATTTCTTACTGAAATTTTATTTAAAAAAATCATAGTAAATAATGTTATCGTAAAATTCAACTTTTTAAAAATAAAATAAAATTCCTAAAACTAAATAAATATAAATAAAAAAATCCTTAAATTACTAAAACTAATAGTATCTCATAAATCAATATGTATGCATGCATGTTTCTACATTTGATATCAAAGTTATATGATGTGGACCTAAGACGACAGCCTTCAACAATTGAATTTGGTGTACAAGGCAAAATATATATATATATATATATGATTTTCATAATTTCAATTTCAATGTGGATCAAACACACAGGAGGATATAGATCTATTGGAAGCTTTGAAAATCAATAGCCACCGGCTCTCCATATCATGGGCAAGAATTCTACCAAGTATAATTACTTCCATTATCAAAATTATTGTGAAAATGCTCCAACAAAATATTGTTAGTTTAGTTGTAACATGAATTTCTGGCTTATGCTTGTGAACAGAGGGTATATATGGAGAGGTTAATTTGGCTGGCATAGACTTCTATAACAAACTACTTGATGCCCTGCTGCTCAAAGGTAACATCTCTAATTTTGTGGTTCTACAATTTAGTGACGAAATAAGATTTTTAGAGATGAATTTTAATACAAAAGAATCGCTCTAAATTTTCAACACTAACTTAATTTTTAGAGTTAATTATAATTTTGTCTCCATAATATTATTTACTCACATAGGCGGCCCCTTTTCTAAAATTCAATTATTTAGTCTCTTATTTTGATTTTTGAAGTAAAAGTGGTAATATTATAACTTTTTATTAACGTGACATAAAATTTGTATATTACAAATCCATTTAATTTAGATAATTCTAGGTCTTTATGTCACATTAATAAAATAAAATAACTTGTTACATCAATGAGTTTAACTCCTTTAAAATGATGAATTCATCTTAGCTGAAGAGCTATAGTTATGAAGCTGTTGTTCAAGAATAAAATTCCATTAATTTTCTCATCAGGGATCCAGCCTTTTGTTACTCTAAGTCATTATGACAGCCCACAGGAACTAGAGGAGAGATATGGGGGATGGCTAAGTCCCCAATCACAGTAAGCAACCACTTTTTTCTAGTTTCCATGAAGAGACTTCAATACCAAATTGACCATACCAACTCATAATTAAAGATCAATATTTTTATTTTATGCAGGGATGATTTTTCTTTTTATGCGGACCTATGTTTTAAAACATTTGGTGATAGAGTAAAGTACTGGGTGACATTCAACGAGCCAAATTATCTAGTACCACTTGGTTATCGATCGGGTATATATCCCCCAATCCGTTGCTCTGGATCATTGGCAGTGTCAAATTGCAAAGAAGGAGATTCAGAAAAGGAACCATTTCTAGCAGCCCATAACATTATCCTATCACATGCAGCTGCAGTTCATATCTATAGAACAAAATATCAAGTAATGTCTTTTGGTCTTGAATCATTTGACTCGTTGTTTCTACCGTATTCCTTGACTCTCAACAGGAGTATCTTCCAAAACAAGTTTTTTTACCGTAGAAATAGCTTATACATGATTAATTAAATTGTTTTATAGAACATTGCATCTTATAAGTGACAAATCAGGCTGAGCAAGGAGGAAGAATTGGTATAGTGCTTCAACATGAATGGTATGAACCAATCAGCAATTCTACAGCTGACAAATTGGCTACTGAAAGAGCAAGATCATTCACTTTCAATTGGTACTATTCTCCTTTAAATAATATATATACTTTTTTTCTATTGATTCACTCAAATTAAGTTTCAGAATGAGAACCTCGTACTGTAGATACTTAATAATTTAAAATGCAGGTTCTTGGACCCAATCATATTTGGAAAATACCCCAAAGAGATGGAGAACATTCTTGGATGCCTCTTACCAAAATTTTCTACCAACGAGAAAAAGAAACTCAACAAAGGATTGGATTTTATTGGCATCAACTACTACACAGCTTCCTATGTCCAAGACTGCATATATACCACATGTGATTCAAGATTTGGAATCTCAAGAACAGAGGGTTCATACATGAAAAGTGGAGGAAAAAATGGTGTCTCAATTGGAGAACAAGTACCCTCAAAAACTATTTTTTTTTTTTTTACTAAAAACCATATATTTTCATTCAAAAAAAAAATTATATGCGACCCAAATCACAAAAATCAATCTGGTTAATAACATAAAAGAGTAAAATTTCTTCAAATATAATAAAATTAAATTAAAGTATTTGAAATATTTAAATCTATGGAGCACGAGCATTAAAAATGTTAAAATCATTAATTAAATTTGTATAGGATCGAAATTGATCTCTCAATCTGAAAAACAAACGATCCACGCTTCAAGGCGGAAAACTAAAATACTGCACTACAAATCAAAAAAAAAAAAAAAAAAAAAAAAAAACACTACAAAAAATTAAATATGTGCTGAAAATTAATTATTTTGATAAAAGATAATATAATAAAAAAAAATTAGAATATGATATTTGACTTTAATTCATCCATTTTAAGTGAAGAAAAGAGAAGTAGAAGAGAAAGAGAGAGGTTAGGTTTTGAGAATTAGTTACCTCAAACTCATTACATGTTAATTAGGTTTTTAATAGAGATTTATATCTATGCACAAACCAAATTAAATATTTTTTATATTAGACTTAACTTATAGTTATCGAATTAATTTGTGAGGTAAAAAGTGTCCCTCTTTATAGTTATTTTTTACATTTTATATCTTTTTAATGTGTGATTTTTTCAATAAAGTTTTTCATTAGCACCTTTAATTTCCTCAAGCTTCATGAATAAGTCTGAAGCTAATTTTAATTTCATGCAGACTCCATTTAGTTGGTTTAATATTTATCCACAAGGCATGGAGAAAACTGTAACATATGTGAAAGATAGATACAACAATACTCCAATGTTCATTACTGAAAATGGTAAGCAAGCAAGACCTAGTCAAGTTTTTTTTTACTCAATAATTTTATGTGCGTTGATAATTAAATAAATACAAAACTTTATAGGGTATGCCCAAGAAGATGATCCTAATTTCACTTTGGAAGATCAAATTCATGATTTTAACAGAATAAAGTATATGACAAATCATCTAGAGGCCTTGTCAAGAGCAATAAGGTAAGACTAAAATAGGGACTAGAAATGTCTTTACTACACTTGTCTTCGTATTTGTGATATCAATATCCGTTCAATTAAGATTAGACAATAAAAATTAAATTTAGTATTTTAAATTTAAAAATAAAGATAAAAAATTACATTTTTTTAATCACGTGGTTGAGATCGGACGACCACAGTATGTTCGAATGTGTGAATTTGGGATTCTTTGACAGCAGCTGAATCTGAATTCCAAATTCCCAAAAATAGACATTAATTTTATTTTATAACAAAAAAACATAAATTCTAGCAATACCAAACATTATGAGAATGAAATAAATTTCTACTGTTGTATTTGTTCATCCATCTCTGTTTTAGGGAAGGAGCAGATGTGAGGGGATACTTTGCATGGTCCTTGCTTGACAACTTTGAGTGGATATATGGATACACAGTAAGATATGGATTCCACTATGTGGATTTCGCTACACTGAAGAGAACTCCAAGGTTATCAGCAAGCTGGTACAAGCAATTCATAGCAAATTATTATAAAGAAACCTCTTTAGCAGGATTAGCCGGGGTAGAAAAAATGTAACAAAATACATTAGACAAAATGACTCATTCAAAACCTTAATGCACAGGCTTATCAGCTATGATTCTCTAATGTGAAAATTTTGTTGCTATTTCTGTTCAAAAATATCACTGAAGGATTGAAGGTTAATTGATCGTGTATATGCTACTACATCTTGACCCCCTATAGTACCATTTCATTCACTTGCTTCTATGTTGTTAAAAGTTGAAAACAATTACTATGATCATATTAATTTTCTTCAAAATGAAACCTCCTACAATTGATAAAATAATATATTCTTCAAGTGCATGTGAAACTTTTGTCAATTTATATAGAGTACCTGAAATCTCACAATTTACTACGGAGAAGCTAAGAATTAATATTGACATCAAATATGTGGAACTCATAATTTAGAGCCATCTTATTCTCAATAAAAGGCCAGATGGATATAATCATATAACAAATCTAATTCAATGCTAAGTGATTCTAAATTAAGACTGATCACTTTGCTTAATTTTATTATTCCTCACAGAATTGAGTGATAAACTAACCACCACTTATTCAATTTTTCTTACCAAGTTCTTCAAAAGTTTTCATATGATAATTAAGTTAACCTTTTAAGGTTTTTTATTTTTAAGATAGTCTAGCGGCAAAACTCACATACTAAATATAAAAAATAATACATTATTTTATTAATTTTAAATGTTATTAATTTTACACATTATTTTATTCTTATGTTTATTTTTAGATTAGTAACAAATAACTTTTGGACAATTTTTAATTTGACTCAATAAATATAGTTGCTTATAAATTAGTCAACATGGAGTATTAAATTACTTCCAACAGTAACAGCTTATATAATTGAAATGAATTAAATTCGAGAAGGATGCAGGAAATTGAAATGTATAGATGATCTGTAGAAATCAGTGTGAGGATACGTCGGATTAATCGAACGGTAGACAGCAGAGAGACAGCAACAGAGGAGTTGAGGATCCACTTCCCATTCCGCAATGAAAAGGCAATGACTATGTACATGAATGTTGCTATTCATTGCGCTCTGCAAATCTCAACGAATACCTCAACTCCCACCTGTCCCACAACAATTAAAAGTAAAGAAAGTTTCCCACTAGTGTCACCTGTTTCCAATAGGAAAACATACACGACATGCCTAATTACTTCACATCAATTTACTTGTACTAATATCACGGAATTTAATTACTCATCTTTTTATCAACTTTCCATTTAATTTTTCTATTCACTTCATACTTCCTCAACCTCTAGCAATACATATTTATACTCTTTTAATGTATAAAAATATAACTAAAGAAAATATATTTTCTCTGTCCTACTCATTTGTGTTCAAAGAAAGAAAATGACTTTTTTCTTTCTTCATTTTTTATGTAGTTTCTTATATTATTATACTATATAATTAATATTATTTACATCATTTTCAACGCAATACATTGAATGATATATTGATATGTTGAATATATGTCGTGATGCGGAGCAATCCGTACTTTAGCAGTAATTACATCTGCACAATTTTATTCAATGCAATTAACCACCATTGTGAACCTCATTCACTATCATTCATGTTATATATGTGGGCAAATACCTCTCTACTTACAACTACTATACTATCAACTCTCACTACTATTGCTCTCTTTCTTCATTCTTTGCTTCTCAATGGAGCTAATAGACATTATAATGCTCTTTTTGGCCCTTGCCTTCCTCCGTTGGTGGTGGCGACACTGGTCCAAAACCGGTGGTGGTGCCAAGAACCTCCCACCTGGACCACCGGGATGGCCAATCGTTGGCAACCTTTTTCAAGTAATCCTCCAACGTCGTCCTTTCATTTACGTCGTTCGCGATTTACGTGAAAAATACGGCCCAATCTTCACAATGCAAATGGGCCAGCGCACTTTGATAATCGTGACAAGCTCTAACCTTATCCACGAAGCCCTAATCCAACGAGGCCCACAGTTCGCAAGTAGGCCCAAAGACTCACCCATCCGCCTTATCTTCAGCATGGGAAAGTGTGCCATCAATTCCGCTGAATACGGCCCACTCTGGCGCTCCCTCCGTCGTAACCTCGTCACCGAAATGATATCACCACTTAGAGTAAAACAATGCAGTTGGATTCGTAAATGGGCCATGGAGGCCCATATGAAAAGGATCCAACAGGAGGCCCACAAAAACGGCTTCGTCGAAATAATGAGTAACTGCAGACTCACCATTTGTAGCATCCTCATATGTCTCTGTTTCGGCGCGAAAATAACGGAGGAAAGAATCAGAAAAATTGAAAGCGTTCTAAAAGACGTTATGCTCATTACACTTCCAAAGCTTCCAGACTTTTTACCCGTTTTAACGCCGTTATTCCGTGGGCACGTGAAGGAAGCGAGGAAACTGAGAAAGAAACAGGTGGAGCTTTTAGCGCCGTTGATTAGGAAACGAAAAGCTTACGTGGAAAGCAACGGAAAATGTGGAGATCCGGAAATGGTGAGTCCGGTAGGTGCTGCTTACGTGGACTCGTTGTTTGCGTTGGAAGTTCCGGGAAGAGGAAAATTAGGAGAAGAAGAGTTAGTTACACTTGTGTCGGAGATTATGAGTGCCGGTACTGACACGAGCGCTACGGCGGTGGAATGGGCGTTGCTTCATTTAGTGATGGATCAAGATATTCAAGAGAGGTTGTATAGAGAAATTGTTGATTGCGTGGGGAAATGCGGTGTTATTTTGGAGAGCGATGTTGAAAAGATGCATTACCTCGGTGCTATTGTGAAGGAAACATTCCGGCGTCATCCACCGAGTCATTTTGTGCTTTCGCACGCGGCTACGGAGGAGACGGAGCTTGGTGGTTACACTGTTCCCGCGGATGCGAGTGTTGAGTTTTACACAGCTTGGTTGACTGAGGATCCGAATATGTGGGAGGATCCGAATGAGTTTCGACCGGAGAGGTTTTTGAATGGGGATGGAGTTGATGTGGATGTGACGGGAACTAAGGAGGTGAAGATGATGCCGTTTGGTGTTGGAAGGAGGATTTGTCCGGCTTGGACTTTGGGGATGTTACATATAAACATGTTGTTGGCTAAAATGGTGCTTGCTTTTAGGTGGTTACCGGTTCCGAATTCCCCACCCGACCCGACTGAGACTTTTGCTTTCACTGTTGTTATGAAGAACCCTCTCAAGTCTGTTATTGTTCCTAGATCCATTTAAGTTACTCTTACTAATACTTCATTGTTTGCATTATCTCTTGCAAACCCTAATACCATCAGTAATCACTTCATTTACTAAATTAATTAATATTTAGTGCTTCATAAGAATTAGTAACTTGCCAGAATACAAGGTAGCTTGGTCGATTGCTAGTGTGTGTTATTGGTATACTAGTGTCAAATTAGTAATTTTCATGTAAGAATTTCATATATGTGCTCTCTCGGTTTATAAAGGTCAAATTTTCTTTTATATAGACTTATATAATGTAGTCAGCTACTATATATATTTCATTTTTTCAATGAGAATATTAATTTTGTACTCCATAGTGTTCATGTTCAAGGATCACTTATATCCTACTATTTACACTGGTTTTTTTATTTAGATAGATGATTAATGAATGTTTAATCAGTCAACTGTAAAGTTCAATAAATTATGTGGTGAATTTTTAACATTATCTATGGGTTTTTTTTATCAAAAATATATATTACCCAAACGTTTGGTCTCAATATACCTTTATCTTAGCAAATAATTTGAGACATGTAAAATTGACATATATTTTCATGTGTCTCAGTATACCTTTATTTACCTTATATGTCTCATTTGATAAGATAAATGAATAACATGTTTAATTTTTTTATATGAACGGACAAAATAGTATTCAAAAGTTAATTATGTGAAATTTCACCTTTTTTTTTTTTTAATTTTTAAAGATTAATATTCTTATTAATTTAATACATATATGTAGGTGTCTAGAAGTACGAGAAAGTATCTATGAAAAATCTTTCACACAAAATACTTATGCAGATACAATAAGAGTACCAATTTTATTCAAATGGGCATATAACGGAAGAATGCTACCTGCACCCCGTTGAGATCCCTATACATGCCAGCATGATACGTACAATGCAGTTAATGTGCATGTCTCGCAAACATTACATTATTAATTAATTAGAGCACAAGATTTGACTCTGTATTGAATTGCGTTTCTCCTTTAACCTCATGGACCCATATTTTTCCCCATCGATAATTGTTTAAAAGGGATTTGCATCATTTCAATCTAATTATTTTTTTTCTAATATTATTAAAAAATTGTTTAAATTAAAAATTTATATTATACAGATCATACATGCATAATTTTTTATAAATATAAAATTATGTAATATATTATTAAGATATATTAAAGTTAATAACTCATGCATATTTATAGAACATCGTTGATTTTTATAAAATCTCAATAACATATCAAATAATTTTAAAATTTTATATATATATATATATATTTATATTTATATTTATATTTATATTTATATTTATATGATATAAACTTTTAATTTAACAAACAAAAATTAACAATTTTAAAAATATAAAAAAATTAATTGAGATTATTCAAAGTCGTTTTAAAGATAAATGTTATTAATAAATTATTATATTTGTTAGATGATATTAGAAGATAATGAGATTCAGTCAAATGATTGAATTCTAATGATTAATGAACTTTAAATGTGAAAAAAAATCGTTTAGAAGAACTTAAATTTAAATTTTAATAGGAATTATTATTAATCAAATTTTTTATTTATTTTTTAATTGAAATCTAAATTATTAAGTTCTAATTTTCTTGAAAACAAAGCCTTATAATTAAGACTGTCTTTAGATCTTCAATGTTCCGTGCAAATAATAAATTGAGTGTCATATTTATTTATATGTTATATATCTATTGATTATACATCCCCAAAATGAAATAAAAAGTTATTGAAGAAAATTTAAAACATCAGATACGAGCAAGAACATTCATTTACTTCTGTAAGTTTTTTTTTTTAATATTTATATACGAACAAATTGGTATCTTGTATCGCCACTCGTCTCTAATTAGAAAAAGAAAGAAAAACAAAATACAGAGTAAGATTTGAACTTTATGCTCTTGTGTGACACTCAACTCATTTATGTTTACCACTCAACTATTAAATTAAACCACACTTATGATTTCTTGGTAGGTAAATATGGACTCCAATTATGTCTCTAAACTTCGAATTTTTTTTCTCACAAAACTATAACACTTGATTTCATGCAGACAGTGCATGATTTAATACTAAAGAGATCGAAACCAAAAACTACCTAACAAATACATCTTTCTTTTCTTAAAAGTTTCATTCATCATAAACATTTTCACCGTAACACCTATATAATGCATTAAATTTGTTGGTCTTTATTCAAAAAGAGACACTCCATTGAAGTCCATGGAATAGTTATTTATGGTACGAATGAACATTACATGTTTCATCATCATGTAATAAAAGATACTATAGTAAAATCAATTATTGTATATGAACGAAAACAATTTATGATGAGACGTAGACGAAAGCCGCGTTGAAAGCCAATGACAGTGTCCATAAATTCATTTATTGATTGCGCCCTGCAATTTCAACGAATCCCTCAACTTCCACCTGTCCCACAAATTATTATTACTCTAATTTTAAAATGTAAGAAATGTTTCCCACTTGTATTTTTTTAGTACTAGTACTATTATTTTCATTAATTCATGTCACCGGTTTACAACGGGAGGATAATTCCACGAATTTAATTTTTTTTAAAGAAAGGTCAAGAAAACAAAACTAATGAAGTGTTTAGTTTATGAAATAAATATAAAAGAAAGAAAGTGAGGAGAGAAAAAAATTGAATAAAAAATGCTTGTTTAGTTGTTTGATATAAGAGCAAATAAAAAAACGATAAAAGAAAAGAAAAAAAATATATTTATAAAATAATATAAATATTCTTAAAGAGAATAAAACATTTCACTAAAATTAAAGATGAATTAAATGTATTTATTTTACCAATAAAATATATGTTTACATTCAACGAGTGATGAAAATATACTGTTAGCATTTTTAAGAGGATTTTAGTCAAATAGAAAAGAAAGATTTATAGTGGGATTTATTCTCTTGTTTTTCTTCTTCTTTTCTTTCATGTTAACAACAATTCAAAGGGGAAAAAATATATTAAAATATGTACTTTCTTTTTCATCTTCTCGTATATTTTTTCTTTCTATTTACATTACTTTTAAATAAAATGTAAGAGAAAATAAAACGAAAAGTAAAAATTATACTATCCATTTATTTCGAGGAGAGGAAAAAATAAATAATTTAATAATTAAAATATTAATTACATCCATTTATTTTATTATTCTCTATCTAAAATACACCCTTAAATATTTGAGTAGATCCAAATTCATGATTATCATAGTGGTGATTTCTGACTCCAACACACTGCGGTAGTTTATGTAATTGGCTCGGGAAGGTCTATGACATGGGACTAAAGGATAGGAAGGAGAGCGTGACACGTCAATTTCGCGTATAGGATATCATATATCTTTTTAAGTGTGGTTACGTGTAATACTAAAAAGACTAAATAGTCATTTTAATATTTAATTTTTTTTTTTTTACGGTGATCCTTAAATGTTCTATATAATCTTTGTACCTCTCAACAAACCGGTCCAAGAATAATATACATTCTCGTAATTTGCATATAATTTGAAATTAGATTTTAAAATTATGAAACGTAAGTTATTGGAATTAGATCAAGAATTCCAATTTTTTTAATATGAATTAAAAGATCCAGGGAGAAAGATATAGATAATTAATTATTTGTATTTATAAAAATTATAAATACAATTTAAAATGCATCTTTTGTTAATAATTTTATATATTAAAATAATTAATAAACGATATATTTTAATTTATTTTTATAATTTATTTTGTTTTGATAATTTAGTTGCAGTTTTGATTCATCTATTTTAGTTGAATCGTGAAAGTAGTTCTTCTATTTTATTTTTCTTCAGTTTTGATTCCTTAAAAATAAATTTAATTTAAAATTTAATAAAATTTCATTTTTTATTTCTTTATTTAAGTCGTGTTATGCTTCAAAATCTTATTTGCAACAATTATACTTGAAATCTTATGATAAATAATATTATATAATTTTAAAAAATAAGTTTTTTTAAATTTTAAATCAAAATTATATTTTAAAACCAAACTGGATAATAACAAAATAAAAGAGTACTACTATTTAACTAAAATAAAAAATTAAAAGTGCTATTAAGTTAAATAATTTTATCATATTTAAATATTATTATAATAATTGTCATACATCTAAAAATAACCAGAAATCAATGGAGTTGCATTATTAATATAGGTCTTTCTCTTTGTCATAACTATGATTTTGTAGTGTATTATAATATAAAAAATAAAAACCAAGTAAGTATTATTACCTACACAATATCCAATAAAGTGGGTCCGTCCCTAAAGATGGTGGCACACGGAATTGATGGCGTGGTGTTGTCTGTTGGGGTGCATGGTTGAATCTAATTGGAGTGGCTAAAAAGCTTCTATGGAAAGAGTGTGTGGAGGAATAGATAATCTATTATAAAGATATGTAAAATTATCAATTCAACGGGAAAAATGATTATTTTGCACTAGAAATTTAAATATATACTACTTTAGTCCTGGATACGAAATTTAAATCAGGACATATGTTACTGATTCTTTTGTTTCAATATATAAGTAAAAGTAACCATTTCATACTTATTAGAGCGAGTAGTTATTCACAGTAATTCTTTTTAATCTGTGTTAAAAAACCTCTTTACCCAAAATAACCAACCCTAAATAATTCGTATTATTATTTGAACAAAAAAATTATATACAATCAATTTATACATATTTTTGACTCATTATACATATTTATGTAGTCATGTGACGTACTGCACGATAGAAAAAAAGTTGGTTCTTGAGTTTCAAATCAAACAAGTTAGGTGTTTTGACCTTAAATTAAAGCTTACTGCACCCTCTCTCTCTTTTCTTCCTCTCATTTGAAAAAACATGGTAGAGAGCACAAACTTGCAAATCTGGCGGATAAATTATCTTATCACAATTGCCAAACAACAAATGAACTTCATAATTATTTTTCTTCTTATAAAACTTTTAATTATTCATTATCTCATCTTATTTATATTTATTTGTAATATTAACTACTTCACATTAAATATATCATTTAAATTATACACATTTCTCATAAAAAATAATTAAGTGTACTATTTTCTACAATAAAAAATTACTTTTATCACTAAAGTACCATTAAAAAAATAAAAGTTACTGAAATAGTTAGATATATTAAGTATAATAAATAAAAATATATTTTTTTCTAAGTCATAAATAAAGGTATATGAATTTAGATATTTTCTAAGTCATACAAATATATTTTTTATTCACTTAAATCTGAATTTAGATATTCTAATTATTTAATTTTTAACTCAAATTAATTAATCTATTCGTCCTATCGTATAATTAATGTTAATATAAAACTTTGCAAATCATAATCAAGATTTTATTTTTATAAATAAATTATACT
>JBBPBS010000007.1:14265164-14329557 GCA_037974835.1 Cicer judaicum
ATTTTAAAGTAAATAACTAATTAATTAATTTAGTTTAAAATATCTTAAATAAATAAAAAATATTTAATTGATAAAATTTAAATTAATAATAAATAATAAAAAATATAGTTTTTATATTATTTTATATTTTTAAGTTAATTAAACCATTAACTTATATAACCACTTTAATTAAATTTACAAGTATCATCTAAATTATAAATTATGAGCTAAATTTAAGAAACAAATATTAAATCACATATCTCAAATATAATTATTTTGTGCAAAAAAAAAAAAAGAAAAAGAAATGGATGTTAATGGAGACGAGACGAGCGTTGAATAAAAGAATGTAAATAGACGGGAAAAATAGTGGTCTCTTCGTAGCGAGCGAGCAAGGAGAGATATGGAGTGGTGTGTGTCAATGCCAAAGGTTGAGCTACATGCTCACCTTAACGGATCCATCAGAGACTCTACCCTTCTGTAACTTCACTTCTTCTTCTTCTTCTATTTTTCAACTCTTATTATGCTTTTCCCATTCTCCAACACTCTTTCTTTTTTCTTTTCTCAGTGAACTTGCTCAAGGTTTGGGTCACAACGGTATCATAGATTTCTCCCAAGTGGAACATGTTATTCTCAAAAGTATGCTCGTTGCTCTCTTCCAATACCACTCTTTTACCGTTTCTTTTACTTTTTTATTTTTATTTTTTATTTCAATAGCAAATGTTAGTAATTAGTATCACTTAGTTGTTTTAATAAGTTTCTTCTCTTAATGGAACTGCTCTTGAAATTCAAAACTCTTAAATCTTCTGCAAAAAGGCCTTAGTCCACTTGCTGTTCATTTGTTTGCTTAATTCACTCTTAAATTTGTTGAAGTTGTTAATTCAGTTAGGGTGTGATTAGTTTTACTGTTTTGGTTGTTGTAACTAACTAAATGATACAAGTTATGAAATTAGAATATAAATACCAACAATGCAATGAAACAAAGACAGCAGTGTATATTCTAACACTTTGAACATTCTTTCTCATACATAACTCCTCTCATCCTCATCATTAGTGTGTGTGTGAGTACAATAAAACTGTGATTAAAATTCAGTTTCTAACAAAATTAAATGACTCATATTTACCAGCATTGATTAAAGTGAAATTAGAGTAATTTTATAAGAAGTGAAGTCTAGATGGAGGATAGTACAATACATGACAGAATGGTCGATCCAAAGAAAACTATTGGCCAGAGTAACCACGAGAAGGATTTACCAATTTAGAACCATATGGTGGATCCATGTACTTAATACATTACAAAATGTTATGGCATTGGCTGGTCCAATTAGCTGATTGCATCTTATCGAAAAAGTCTCGATTGCTTTTGTCATTACTGATTATGGTTTTGTAAATGCAGATGATCGTTCATTAGCTGAGGTATTCAAGTTATTTGATGTTATCCACATTCTTACAACTGATCATGCAACTGTTACAAGAATTACCAAAGAAGTACGTTCTGTTTGCTCATGCCTACTTTCAGTATTTTATTAATCCGAATTTATTGCCTTTGTGTTTATGCTAGCAAAACTTCTAAAAGCAGGTTGTTGAAGATTTTGCGCTAGAGAATGTTGTGTATGTGGAGTTGAGAACTACTCCAAAGGTAACTAAAGGATCTCAGTTGGTAATTTTGTGCACCTTGTTTCCATGGATTCGTTGAAGAAAATATTTACTTAATTTAATGCAGAAAAATGATTCCAAAGGAATGAGCAAACGTTCTTATATTGAAGCTGTACTGGAAGGTCTAAGAGCTGTCAGTTCAGTTGATGTGGATTTTAATCCTCACTGCAAGGAGCTTAAAAATCTTTCGAACCCTATACTCCCAGTCTCAGGCACAAATGATAAATTTAACGAAAATGCTAGGAAAAAAGTATTTGTTAGGCTTCTCTTAAGCATTGATCGCAGGGAGACAACAGAAGCAGCAATGGAAACTGTAAGCGTAATTCACAAATAATTTGAGCAAACGTAAGGTTGTTTGTAACTTTGAATAATATGCTTCTTTTCTGCAGGTCATGCTTGCGCTAGAAATGAGGCATTTTGGGGTCGTTGGAATTGACCTCTCTGGGAATCCAGCTGTTGGTGAATGGTATATCAGCTTGATCTAGGATTCTAATGTAGTATTTTATTTCAAATATTGGAAACTGATGCTTAGGCTCAAAATCCCTTGTTATCATTTGCAGGGTTACATTTTTGCCAGCATTAAAATTTGCTCAAGAACAAGGTCTTTATGTAACTCTTCATTGTGGAGAGGTGCTTTTGTATTTTTCTCTACTTAACTATTGTTGTTTCCCTGGCTTGTTTGTTTTAATGACTTAATGTTTTTAGGTGCCTAATTCGAGGGAGATACACGACATGCTTGACTTTCTTCCCCAGAGAATTGGACATGCATGTTTCTTTCAGGAGGAACACCGGAGAAAGCTGAAATCCATTAAAATTCCGGTTAGACTTGCACCTTTAGTTACACTATTGATAAAGCAAAATAGTAGTAATGTATTATGATTTGTGTGGCGACAAGAATATTTTTTCCTTGTAAATAACCAATCAATTAAATGGTTGTGCATGCTGTAACTTTATTTTGTCAAATTTGAAGTTTTATTTTATCTGAAATAAGTGGAAGTAGAACTTGACGATGTCTTACTTTTATCGATCATTCCTTTAGGGCTACTGATCGGGGCTAAGTTTGAATGCTTCATATGATATTGTCTCTTACCAATTTTATCAACTGCCATGTTACGTATAACATCTTCTCCATTTTCAGGTTGAACTTTGTTTGACATCAAACATTAGGACATTGTCCGTTCCATCAATAGATGCTCATCATTTTGGTAGGTTCTTTTGTTTATTTTTTAAATTGAACAACTTAATTATAGAATTAATAAAAGAACTTCTTTGTATTGTCAAGTTCACATGAGATGTTATAGACTTAAAATGGTTCTGCATTTTGAGGGAACTTTTTTTGGTTAATATAAGAGAGAGTTGTGGAAGTTAGGACTAATGAGTTGTGTTTAAAATAGAAGTACAAAATTCCCGTTTTCACTTTCTCTGTTTACCCTCTTGAAGCTAAATTTCCTCTAAAGAACCTCAGAACCAGAAAAGTGAATTTTTTTCACCAAGAGAAGCTGATCCCCCTTCTGAAGTCAGTCCACGCAGTTGTACATTAGACTTTGATCAAGGAATCAAGTTCAACCAGCATCCCTTAATATCGTACTTTTGTTGATGCAGTGGATTTGTATAATGCAAAACATCCTTTAGTCCTGTGTACTGATGACTCAGGTGTATTCTCTACCAGTCTCTCCAACGAATACAAAATTGCCGCTTCTTCATTTGGTAAGTTACACTTTATTCTTGCACTCAATAGAATTTGAACTAATAGCTAACAAACTTTGCTGACTACTTGTTGATTTTGATGTTATCTAGGCCTTGGAAGGAAGGAGATGTTTGAGCTCTCAAAGAATGCTGTTGAATTTATATTTGCAGATAATACAGTAAAGGAGGATTTAAGAAACTTTTTTAATTTAGCTGCAAAGAATCTGGAGCTCTAGGTACAATTTCATCCATGGGGATTGTGTGGATTTGTATTTAGGTCATTAAATGTTACGTCAGTAGAATGAGTTAACAATGTCACAAGAGCTTTGGCCCTCTTTGATCAAGACATCTTAGGAATAATTTGTATCTACTAGTATTAATTTGGCATTTAAATATGTAGTATAGCGTATACAGTACAAAATTCAATGTGGTTCATATCTTTTAAAAAAGAATGAAACGACATGAATTATCATCATCATAATTCATGAGTTTAATTTTATGATGTCCAAGTTCCTCGGTATGATGTTCTAGCGACTTAATTATGACTTACGAGTTGATAAATTATTATTACTTTATTAGTGTCAAAATGTGATATAATGTTTGATCATTTAATGCGTTGGAAAATATATGATAAAAATAGTTATTGAGTGACATGTTGATAGAAAGGATATGTGTAAACTTGGTACAATGAAAAACCAGGAAGAAATATCTGACCCGTAGAACTCTGAATAAATCTCAAACATACTTCAACTATTTTCCCTTCATAAGTGGAGTGGTCAAAGTCAATGTTTGCAAAAGAATATTTTTTTCTTGAACTAGTCAAAAGAAAGTATATTAAATAAATATTCCAAGCATAACATCTTCCCACCCACAAACCTGCTAAAATGGATTTTTAGCCACAAATAAAGCCAATAACCTCTAAAGGATATAACTGATACTCATAATTAAAAAATTTACATGTATTTTCATGCTAATAATTTAACATTTAAGATTTTCAAGAAAATATTGTAAGAATTAATTGAATTTGGATCCCTCAATGAACCCTCATTGAATATTGTAAGGTCCATTTCGTATAGAGAAAGGGAGAAAATTTAGTGGATCTATCCAAATTCCTTATAGGTAATTTATAATTTATTTTTGGAGAAACTCCAGTTTTGTATTATAGTAATTTGTGATCAATTCCTTTTTACTGATACGAATGTTAAAGTTGATCGATTAAAAAAATAATATGATTTTACAAAGAAAGTAATATATTTATATTATCTTAAAATACATTTATATTTTGCCGTCAAATAAAATAATATATTTATATTATCTAAAAATACATTTATATTTTGCGGTCAAATTTATTCAGTGACATGATAATATATGTTACTATTATATAATAATATAAATATTTTAATTCAATATTATATGAGAAATTCAAAAAGAAATAATTGCTTTTAGGAGTACAAGTATAAAAAACATAATGGAAAAAGTTAAAATTAAGGAAAAGTTAATTTTACCCAATCTAATAGAAACTATCGGCCGGCGTGGCTTCTTCTTTTTAAAACTACTCCATTAAAACTAAGTGATCGGGTTCTTCAATTAATGTGGATTTGATCTTAAATAATTAATTAAATAATTAAGTAAAAATGCTATTTACCATTTATTACAAAGTCTTACTAAAGAGTGTCATTGAAAAATTTATTAAAAAATGAAACAAATTACATTAAAAAAAATTAAACTTAGAACACTTATTAGTATTTGACTTTATTAAATGATGTGCCATACACCAACAAACATACATAATTGATTATTTTCATATTTTCACCTCCATTTTTTGAAAATGATTAAAATATTTATTTAATCTCTTATTGTATTTTAAAATTTCAGCTTTCCTTTAATAACTTTTTTTTAAAATGTTCTGATTATATTTTGGTTTCAATGCTGTGCTTTTCATTTATAAGAAATAGTATCGAAAAATTGATATTTGTTTAAGAAAAATTCATTGTCCTTTCTTTTAAGAAAAAAAAAGACTATTTCACAAAAAATCAAAACTTTTACATTCTTTCTAATAAAAACTTCAATTTTTGAAAAATAAAGAGTCTGTTTTAAAATCCAAAACACAAATAAAAGATAATACATTTAGATTTTTATTGACTAGAAAAAAGTTAAGATAAAAAAATAAAAAAAATAAAAGATATAATTGAAGTTAAAGACTAAAAAGAAAATAAGATACGGGTGGAAAAAAAGAAAAGAAGAAAGGACAGTGATACAGAATTTGATAGGATTTATGTTAACCGGTAAACATTGCTTCAGTTGGGTTCGTTCTCTCTTTCTGTGCATGACTCTCACTCCGAATTGAATCACATCTTCATTATCAGATTCTTGATTTGTTTAATTGACAATCATCAATCTACATTCAATTCAACAACGATCTGATTCAATTCGGAAGGAATCCGAATGCACCGAACAATCTAGAACCAAAACCAATTTTACCGACTCAATTCAATGGCGTAACGGAATCGTGCATCACAATCGCAAACGCAATTCGATAATGTCTTGGGGATTAGGTTGGAAGAGACCTTCCGAGATCTTCCACCTTACTCTCAGCTATGGCAACGACGATCCACCGGAGAGTCTCGCTCGCACTTCAACCTCCTCCCGTTCTTCATCAGCTTCATCATCATCTTCTTCATCTTCTTCATCGTCAATTATTTCGCAGGATCAGGACCTTGGTTTTCGCATTGAATTGGATTGGTCGTCGTCGGAGGATGAAGATCAGGTTGCTCTTAAGCTTCAGTCGCAGCTCATGGTTGCTCTTCCGATGCCGCAGGATACCGTGGTGGTTGAGTTGATACCTCATGATGATGAAGATGCGGTGGATTTGGATATGAAGGTTGTTAAGAGAAGGGAACCACTCAGGGCTATTACATTGGCTAAGGCTGTTGTATCTGGTCAACAGAGTGATGGTACTGGTGTTTTGACACGATTGTTGCGCTCTGATTTGGTTTCTGCGACGCCGGATGTTGAAGATGGTGTTCCTGGCGGTAGCGGTGGTGCCGGCGGTCACCATTGGACAAGTCTTTCTGTGCTCAGTATTTGTGGCTGTGGCTTGACGGTGAGCTTTATTTTGTCGTTAATCAATTCAATGCGAGTTCTAGTTTTTATGTTCCTTTTATTGTAACCTCATTCTTCTTTTAATTTAATGTTTCTTTGATTGCGGTAGTTTCTTCAGGTATGATTTTCTGTAATTAATGAATTTCAATCTGTGCGAGTTCAATTTTGCAACACATAAACATAGAGTAGTTTTATTATCCATAAGGTCTAGTTAAACTGACAATGTCGACCTTGCTAGGCTGAACATTTACTAGAATCGAATATGGGATCTCTAGTTTGTGTAGGTGAGTTTACTCGTGGTGCTTGTCATTTTGTCTTTAGACCCAAAAAAATAAAATAGGTTTTATTTTATCTTTTTGATTCGAATATCACTATATGACTATTGGAAAGTAATTTTGTAAAGCTGGCTGTTGATTGATATGTATAATTTCCAAAATTGAATGAAGGAATTAGTTAGTGCGGTTTTGTTTATTCTCTGCTTTATTTGTAAGTAACATGAAATATTCATGTTGTATTATTGTGGTTGCTTGCCTGTTATCTCCTTCATGATGCTCTAGAAGTGCAATGATTTTATAATTTAGCCGCAGAAATCAAACACGAATGAGTTGGATCAGGGATGTTTTTAACACTGTATTTATGTACAGGTATTTCCAGTAGAGCTTACACAATTACCGCAGATTGAAAAACTTTATCTAAATAACAATAAACTGGCTGTTTTGCCACCCGAGCTTGGTGAGCTAAGAAGCTTAAGAGTGCTCAGAGTTGACAACAACCTGCTTGTCTCTGTACCTGGTAAGCTTCTCGTTGTCTGGATTACTACCATGCAAGGATAATAGTAAATCCGGTGTTTTCATGTGTGCCTAATAGAAGTGGAAAGATTACCATCTCCTCTTCTAAGTGCACTGAGTAAACATAAACCAACAGCCGTAGTAATTAGCAGTGTTAGGTTACAACCGTTACATGATGCTAGCAACCTAAAACTATTGCATTGGGTAAGGGAAGTTCTGGGCCCCACTTAATGCAGCAATGCATTAAAAATGATCTTGTGGTTTCCAGGAGCACATCCAATGTCCGGCCCTGTAGTATTTACCATTGAGAAATTTCCTGAAGTATTTCAGGTTTTAAGATTAGTGTTTCTAGCTTTTATCTAATTATTATTTTTTGAGCAGTTGAACTGAGACAGTGTGTGGAGTTGGTGGAGTTGTCATTGGAACACAACAGGCTTGTTAGGCCTCTTCTTGATTTCAGGTTTTTGGGTTAGATGATTTTGTGTGAAATTGTTTGGACTTCATGTATTCTTCTGGTCTTACTGTTACCATGTATGATAGGGCTATGGCTGAACTACGTGTTCTTAGGCTATTTGGAAATCCTCTTGAGTTTCTTCCGGAAATTTTGCCCCTGCACAAACTTCGTCACCTTTCTCTTGCAAATATTAGGATTGTCGCAGATGAAAATTTGAGATCAGTAAATGTGCAAATAGAGGTAGCATTTTGCAAACTAACTAGACTATTTTCTGATCTTAAAACATATTAAATATGCAAGTAAACATACTTTTTTCGGGTCATTGCAGATGGAAAACAATTCTTATTTTGGTGCATCTAGGCATAAACTTAGTGCCGCCTTCTCTCTTATATTCCGTTTTTCTTCTTGTCATCACCCTTTACTAGCATCTGCTCTAGGAAAGATTATGCAAGACCAAGGAAATAGAGTATTTGTTGGTAAAGATGAGAATGCAGTGCGGCAGCTCATAAGTATGATAAGCAGTGACAACTGTCATGTGGTATGTTTTAATGGGTGTCGAGATCACCGGGTTTTTAATTTATTCTGCTGCTATATCTGGTCATTGTGATTATTGTTGATATTTTGCAGGTTGAACAAGCCTGCTCTGCTCTTTCAGCCCTTGCCTCTGATGATTCTGTCGCACTGCAGCTGATGAAAGCAGACATCATGCAACCAATTGGAATAGTTCTGAAATCTGCAGGTCGGGAAGAGATTATATCTGTTTTGCAAGTTGTGGTTAAGTTGGCTTTTACATCTGATACTGTTGCTGTGAAGATGTTGACCAAGGATGTTTTGAAATCCTTGAAAAACTTATGTGCCTATAAAGATCCGGAGGCAAGTTAGTTTCTTTTCGTTATACTGATTTCATACAATCTGTTTGGTTTGATAAAACATTTGTTTTCAACTTTAAATTAGAAAACTTCCATATTTTCACTTTGTTTTCTGTTTTCAAAGATATGTACTGGAAACAGTGAATTTTTATAAAAAAATTGCTTCATGTACAAATCTTGGAAAACAAATAACAAAGCAAAAGCAAAGTGGTAGTTTTGTAATTAAGAGAAAAAAAAAATGAAAACACTAAACAATTTCGGAAATCAAACAAACCCCTTACATTGTACAAGATTTTAATTTTAAAGGTTTATTCAATAGGTGCAAAGGCTAGCTCTTTTAGCTGTTGGGAATTTGGCCTTTTGTCTGGAGAATCGCCGCATACTTGTTACTTCTGAGAGCTTGCGAGAACTTCTCTTACGCCTGGCTGCTGCAACTGAACCACGTGTTTACAAAGCCGCAGCACGTGCTTTGGCAATTCTTGGTTTGCCCCTGGATATAAAATTTATCTATGTTTTTCAGGATGTTTTATTCTGATTATTGAATGGGCTAATTCATTCTTGCTTTTGTTGTAGGAGAAAATGAAAACCTGAGGCGTGCAATAAGAGGGAGACAAGTGGCAAAGCAAGGGCTTCGCATACTCTCAATGGATGGAGGTGGGATGAAAGGTCTGGCAACTGTGCAAATGTTAAAGGAAATTGAAAAGGGAACTGGAAAACGAATACATGAGTTGTTTGATTTAATATGTGGTACATCAACGGGTGGCATGCTAGCTGTTGCCCTTGGGATGAAGCTAATGACTTTAGAAGAATGTGAAGATATATACAAGAATCTTGGTGAGGATGTTTCTTGAAAATGGCAGTTATAATTTTAAATTTTATGGACTTATTAATATGCCCTGCCATTCTTGATAAACTAATTCAATTTTTAATCAGGGAAGCTTGTTTTTGCTGAGCCTGTTCCCAAGGATAACGAAGCTGCAACTTGGAGAGAAAAGTTAGATCAACTTTATAAGAGTTCATCACAAAGTTTTAGAGTTGTTGTTCACGGATCAAAAGTATGCACTTCGTTCCTTTATATTTTTTTTTGTTGATAAATTTCCTTTATGTTTGTTTGTATTGTCAATTTTTATCACCCCTCTTCTCTCTCTCTGTCACACACACACACATATGGAGAACATATCTAGTGAAAAACATGCTCTCGGGATAGGAATTAATGTTACCAGCTACCATAAATGAATAGTCAATATTAAATATTAAGCAAAACTAATCTCAATCATTCATGCCAATGGTCCAGATTAGCTCCTCTACTCTCTCACTTAATAGGCTTCCTGTGTTAATGATATTTGGAACAATCATTTTAGAAATTGAGCAGAAATAAGACAAATTTTATGTTGAGGACAATATATTAGAATGTTGAAGTTGTGGGATTTTAGAGAAAAGGAGGAGAGAAAATAGTAAGAGTTTGAATATTATTGATAATAGTTTTATGCCATCTTTTTTACAAAAGACTCAATACTAATTCTAATCTCTATTTATAGAGAAACATAGACTCAATCCTAAATCAGAAATAAATTATAATAATAATTCTAAAATATCTTTATGATTATAAATTGATCATATGAAATAACTCAAAATATTCTAATATAATATAAGAGACATTATAAGATATTTTTTAATATTCTAACACTCCCCCTCAACCTTACTAAGCTTTAGCTTGTTACAAAAAAAAAAAACTATGTATTGCTCTGCAAAATTATAAAACAAGATGGAAAGACAACTCAGGGATGCAGGTGGAAGTCAGAGAGTATTGCTATAAATATCACCTAGCTAGATAGCTGAAATAATCATCAGCATTAAAGAAATTCATGGCAAGCAATTGAGCAAAGCGAGGTCCGTTTTTCTAAAAAACTGCATTTAGAAGTTTCAAAGCAATACTATCGCAAACTCAAAATATTTAAACTTGAATTTGCTTCAAGGAAAGAGGCGTGTTTTAGAGAGAGAAAGGCGAGCCAATACATCTGGGACCAATTGCCAAGGTAACGTGTGTCATGAAAATAAAAAACACCGTCAGAATGACCATGAATGAAAAAAAAAATCATCACTAATCTATTAGTAAGAACTAAAATGCATGACAAACACCGAAGAAGAAGCAATGTGACTCTAACAAAACGAAACCATGATCGATCAATAGAGTGAGAAAATGCGTCCAAAACAAGACAAATAATGGCTGTTTGAACAAGGGCGCATATGTTCGTTGATCAAAAGTGAAAAGTAAGGACAAATCTGGAACTGTCGGAGAGAGAGTAATCGTGAACCAAGAAAGCGGCAATGCGTGGATCTGACGCGTGGTAGACGGTAAGGCGCGTGCAGTGGCTTTTGGCGACTCACTTTTAGGTGTGGGCCGATCTGGAATAGGCAAAGTTGATGGAGTGGCCATTTGTCGGAAAAATCGCCGGAAACAATGGCGGCAGTAGTGAGTTGAACTGAAATCGATGTCGGAATGTGTCACAGCAGTGCTTTGAAAAAAGAATGATCACGTTGGAAAAGAGAAACTATGATTATATTCCCAAATTGTTGGGAACTGAGAAGCGGAACAATGGCAAGATTGTTCAAGGAGGATCAAAATAGGCTCCAATACCCTATTGAAGTTGTGGGATTTTAGAGAAAAACAGGAGATAAAATAATAAGGGTTTGAATATTATTGATAATAGCTTTATGCCATATTTTTTACGAAACACTCAATACTAATCTCTATTTATAGAAAAACATAGATTTAATCATATATCAGAAACAAATCATAATAATAATGAAAGGTATTCTAAGATATATGATTATAAATTGATCATATGAAATAACTCAAGATACTCTAATATAATATAAAAAATATTATAAGATATTTTTTAATATTCTAACATAGAAGCTAAGTTGAAGATAAAAAGAAAAGAACATTTCGGTCACTGGTGAGAGTGTTGACATTTTGATCAGTAGGAGGGATATCATGGACTATGAAATTCTTATTGAGGATTTTCTCTTGCTCAAAGATGTAGAGCTCCATATGTTTGGTCTTAGCATGGAACACTCGATTTTTGCTATTGACGCGATACTTAAGTTGTCACATTAAGTGATAGGAGCATGGAAATGAATTTTTAACTTAGTAATACTAATCAAGGACTGTACGGTTGCACCCGCAAAATCTATGCAAGCAGTGCTGACCAAGATATTAAGTTTGGTATATGCACATGTTTTGGAATGCGAAGATTCACCTCTCCTAGGTGTAGGTTCATGCTCACCACACAGTGCCACCGGGGAAATGGTGATTTCCAAACACACGCTAAGACAGCTACATGATCCAGACATGGACTTGCAGACATAAGGATCTCATTCCCAATTCGTGTCGGAGAAGACAATAACAGATATGGAAGACTTTCAAGTATAGTTCTAGATGATTATGGTGGGAAACCAGTCACCAATAGACACGAGTGTGTCAATGATAGCTTTGCTTTGTGCCAGATATTCATATATGGCACGATAATCTTTTGTGATATTCTTCTATTCATATTGCAACTGGCTGAGACTTTGCTGTGGTCTACCCATGAAAGAAATTATGGATTTATTACCAGGATTTCTAGGAATGGATACAATGAACCGTCGGCATAAATATGGATTCTGATAGAAAAGAAAGAAGCCATGTGAAGAGCATTGAATTCTGCTTTTATTGGGGAGTCCGAAGGAGCGCGGCAGGAGCAACGACTTAAACGTCCAGGATTCCTAAGAGGCCTTGATACTACATCTCAACCCAATACCTTAAGGCAATGGGTATATGGGTCACCTCTCTTATGTATTCAACATTTCCTTCATTCCTAGTCGATATGAGACTAACCGCTCACACTTGAATTCGGACAGCTTCCATTCAGAGTATTCAGGGTTGATGTTTCCAAGATCACAATCTACTTCAGGCAAGAATCATGGAGGAATCAAGTGACTTATGACATAATTCTGAAGTATGTAACCTCTGATGAAACCTTCATAAGGAAGCTTCGATATACCATAGTAGAAGTTGATCATAAGAGAAAATGAAAGAAACTAATGGAAAGTGAAAGCTGTATCTAAATTGCATTTATGTGAATGTGTTACAAGAGTTCTACTTAAGAGGACTGGTCAGTTTGAATTAGTTAAACTGAACGTACTAAGAGTGATAAGGTGATTTGGTGGAGGGATATAAGGGTTGGAGCAACATGGAGGTCATAAGTTCAACTCCCACAGCTAATATTTGTCATTTAAAAAACAAAAAGAACTGACTATAACATAATTCAACCATGACAGTACTTATTATAGAAGCAGCTTGAAGCTGCTGCGCGAGCTAGATAGCTATTAACAAAGTGCATAATATATATTTTTTTTTCTCTAAATCTATTAGCTATTTGGACAGCTATATCTATCATCTATGTATTTCTATTCCCTAAAAAAAGTATTTTGACTTATTGTCTTGCAGCACAGTGCAGATCAGTTTGAGAGGCTATTGAAGGAAATGTGTGCTGATGAAGATGGGGATTTGTTGATAGATTCTGCTGTGAAAAATGTTCCCAAAGTTTTTGTAGTATCAACCTTAGTGAGCATGATGCCAGCACAACCTTTCATATTTCGCAACTATCAGGTATGGATCTAATCTCTGTGTTGGTCTTTATACTGGCTATTAAGTTACACTCGTTCATGGTTGTTAATATCATGATTATTTCTTATCTTGAATTCTCTTCCCCGCTCACCCTCTCTACTTTTACCATCTACAAATGCAGTACCCTGCTGGAACCCCGGAGGTGGCTCTTGCAACATCAGATAGTTCAGGGATCGCTGTCTTAACATCACCTATGAGTGCACAAGTTGGCTATAAGCGCAGTGCATTCATTGGGAGTTGTAAGCACCAAGTATGGCAGGCTATTAGAGCATCGTCTGCTGCTCCATATTATCTTGATGATTTCTCTGATGGTACTGATGGCTCTGCTGTTATTTGCATTGAGTTGCCTGTATTTAAGTTTTTTTTTTATTTCCATTTCTGTATTGTTTTTGATATGTATCTCTTCATCCTTCAATGTCCCTAAGATATCCACCGCTGGCAAGATGGAGCAATAGTCGCAAATAATCCTACAATTTTTGCCGTAAGAGAAGCACAACTTCTGTGGCCTGACACAAAAATTGATTGTCTGGTTTCGATAGGATGCGGTTCTGTTCCAACTAGGGTAACTAATCTTCTTTGTTTTAAATATGTAGTAATATTCTTGCATTTGAAGAAAATCAAGGATCTTGGTAATTATTCCAGTGTCACACTTGCTTCTACATTTTCGTAAACATGAAAATTAGAAAGAGTTTTATTATTAAATTTTATTTTGAGAGACATATCATTGACTATCGAAGTTCTTGAGTTACTAATTTTGTTATTGTACATTCATACTGTTGTAGATACGAAAGGGTGGTTGGCGGTACATGGATACCGGACAGGTGTTGATTGAGAGTGCATGCTCTGTTGATAGGGTGGAGGAAGCGTTAAGTACATTGCTACCTATGCTTCCTGAGATACACTATTTTCGTTTCAATCCAGGTATCCTGTTTGTGTTTTGGAGTATGGGAATGTAATAATCTTCCTTTTCGTTCATCTAATATTTGAACCAATTTTCAGAAATTTCCTATTCTCTTCCAATTTTAACTTCATTTTTTTCTTTGTTTAATGAAGAATTCAAAAGAACTTTATTCTCAGTAACTGTTCTGTGTTTTTCCTCACAGTTGATGAACGCTGTGATATGGAACTTGATGAGACAGATCCAACTATCTGGCTAAAGATGGAATCTGCAGTTGAAGAATATACACAACAGAATCATCTGGCATTTGAGAATGCGTGTGAGAGATTGCTTCTTCCTTTCCAGCATGAGGAGAAGTGGTCAGAGAATCTGAAAGCTAAATTACCCAAGACAAAGGAGTCAATTGAGGGTATTGTAGATCATATGTTGTTTATGACGTAAATTTCACTTTCATTGACCCCCCCTAAATATTGAGATTGGTTTTATTGTTTTATCAGGTGCGAATGGCCCAACTTTAGGGTGGAGGCGTAATGTACTACTTGTTGAAGCTTCACATAATCCAGATTCTGGGAGATTGGTCCACCATGCTCGAACACTTGAGTCATTTTGTGCTCGTAATGGCATACGCCTATCGCTCATGCAAGGTTTGTCTGGGATTGTAAAGACAGTGCCATCATCTACATTCCCAACTCCATTTGCGTCACCTCTGTTTACAGGAAGCTTCCCTTCAAGTCCACTTGTATATAGTCCTGATATTGGTCAAAGAATTGGACGAATTGATCTGGTCCCCCCTTTAAGTTTAGATGGCCAACTGGGAAAAACAGTTGCATCACCTCCGTTGTCTCCTCGAGGGCTTAGGCAGTTTTCTTTGCCTGTCAAAGCATTGCATGAAAAATTGCAGAATTCCCCACAAGTGGGTGTTATCCATTTGGCTCTTCAAGCTGACACAGATGGTTTAATTGTTAGGTATTTGCTACTATGTTTTATGAATCCCTGTTCAAGGTAACCAGTTCTTTTTTCTACATGCGAATGGAATCCTGATCATGCTGCCCTTTTATTTAGTTGGCACAATGATGTATTTGTGGTGGCTGAACCTGGAGAGCTTGCTGAGAAGTTTCTACAAAATGTAAAATTCAGTTTGTTGTCAACAATGAGGAGCCATCGCAGAAAGGGCGCATCTCTCCTGGCCAGTATTTCTACCATTTCTGATTTAGTTGCCTTTAAACCTTATTTCCAAATCGGAGGCATTGTTCACCGATATCTAGGCCGTCAAACCCTGGTATATCTCCGTCCTCTTGTGCTTCTTTGTAAGGTTTTGAAATCAAATTAACGTATGCATTAGAAACTTGAGCTGGATATCTCTTATGTAGGTAATGGAAGATAATCAAGAAATTGGTTCGTATATGTTTCGCAGGACTGTCCCTTCTATGCACATATCATCTGAAGATATACGATGGATGGTATGTGCTTTGCTCCCACATTAATTTTCTAATTGTCTTCTAGATGTGCATTTTGACGGAGTGTCATTTAAACTATTTTTAGGGCACTCTTATTGGCTTTTTATGCAGTGTTCTCTTTCATCATTCTGATCTTGAGGTTTATTATATAAAAATGCTAGTCCCTTGATTATGCCTGACCTTTTTATGGTCGAATGTACTGGGAACCCCGCTCCATATTATCGAGTATAATTTTACTGTTACGATAGCTTTGGCTAAATTTTAAAGCATCGGGACTGTGTGGGCACTGTAAGCCTGTAAGGATCATCTACAGCCATCATTTTGGCAATTATGGTGTCTGTTTATGTTAATAAAATCTTTTGTGATACTCCCTCTAGAGTAAATTATAAGCAAAAATAACTATGTTCACACTTATGAATGAAGGATAATAATTAAGTGTATTTACAGTTTTCAATTAGGTAGTTTACTTTCTCTGCAGTTATAAATTTGTACAGCAGTTCTGTGCAGAGGTAATACCAGCACGCCTTTTATTAGCATTAAGCCTAGACTTCTCTAATTGCAACATCAGCATAACCGCTTCTGTAGTTAGTTAGAAGAGGGTGTATGATAACACCTCACTTAGTGCAGGATAATGCTAATATAAAGTCTCAATCACTGCACGTCCCTTTGTAACGAAATTCTTTCATATAATATACAAAAGATGAAATCACTTTTATCTAGTTTTTTGCATTTCTAAAAAATAAGAATGACAGTATCTCAATAATAGCTTGGCATAGCTTCCTAATGTCAGATGAGAATCATGCTTTCCTTTTTATGTTTTCAATTTACGATGAACTGGAGTTTGTGTTGTATGGTGTCTTTGTTCTCCAGTACAACCCCCATTTTCCCTGATGTAGGAGGTATAGGAGATAGAAATTGCTAGGCATTTGATGCTTTAGATCCTCGGTCATATACGTGAAAATGTTCTGACTCATTTCTATATTTTTCCTTTTATTGGTATCTTGAATAAAATCTAGGTTGGAGCTTGGAGAGATAGGATAATTCTATGCACAGGGACGTATGGACCTACTCTTGCTCTTATCAAGGCCTTTCTGGATTCTGGCGCCAAAGCTGTTATATGTCCTTCAAATGAACCCCCTGAGTCTCAGTTGACTACCTTTGACGGTTGCAATGAGATAAATTTGATGGAAAATGGAAAGTTTGAAATTGGAGAGGATGAAGCAGATGACGAAAACATACCTGCAAGTCCAGTAAGTGACTGGGAAGACAGTGACCCTGAGAAAAATGGTGACTGCACTTCTATTTGGGACGATGATGAAGAGGAACTGTCACAATTTATTTGTCAGTTGTATGATTCATTATTTAGGGAGGGTGCTAGTGTTAATGTTGCATTGCAACATGCCTCTTATCGGAGAATGGGATATGTGTGCCATCTCCCTGGCTTACAATAATGTGTTCTCTCAATCTTACAAAATAATAATTAAAAAAACGAAAACAAAGAATGAGAGTCTCTGTGTGAGATTATATAAAGTTATAGAGTCGATAACAAATTTTGAGGCTTATACATGTGCATTGTCATTTGTATACTAAATCCCTTTGTAACTTTATTTCTTCCCTTGTGCCTATGTGACTAATACATTTTTATTTAGTTTAGAAAAAATCACTTAAAAGTAGTTTTTTTTACCAATTGTAAAAGTCATTTACATTCTTAATTAGAAGAGAACTAAATTTCAAACTTCCGAAAGAAAAATATTGGGAGGGTCAATTTTAAATTTGATCTAAATGTCCATTATAATATTCTCCGCCATTTACTATGCCATAGTTTGGTCTCAACATTTCATTGGCATCACACCTGAAGTTCATTTCCTCTGTAAGTACGAGGCAAGTTATTACTGATACTTGTAACATATTCTGACTTGGCAGATCTTCCTTCCAAAGTCTAATGCTGAAATCAAGAAGAAAAAGTAAGAAAAACTTGACCAATTAATCCTTGTCTGAAGACAAAGATTATGCTGCTGCTTTTCCACCGGATTCATGAGTTCATGCATGCATGCATAATGGTTCGTTGTTGAAAATAATAGTAATCAATATTCAATAGTGACACCGAAAGTAGATATAAAATATAATAAAATCTTTAAATTTAACAACCTGAGATGGTCAAAGGAAAGGACTACCCTTTCACTTGTAGGGACCAAAGATTCAAATTCTCACTGGAATCCCAACATTTAGCTTGACTGTGCCTCAAACAGGAAAGCATCAAATGTGAAGAAGATACATGGAGAACCTAAAAATTAGTGTGTTCAATTTTGGTTTATTGATTGTTTGTACTTTATTTCACACTTAATCAGTTAATTAAATCAGTGTGTGACTAACTCTATATGTACTGAATTTCGTATATAGATTGTTATTTGTGATAATCATGTAATGGTAGCTATTAATATGATTTCACTTACTGAAGCACATAGTTCCAATTTTGTTTTATAATATACCCTAATTTTTGAAGAATTGTATTCATATCTTAATTTTGTACACTAAACATTCTAAAATTTTATATTTACATTTTTTAAAATAAATAGTCAATTTGCCACCATTGTGAGACTGTGATAAGGGGTGCAGCCTATTAGGAGCCACCACCGCCAGTAAAGTGAGTTTTGTAATTTTAGAATCTAATTTTTAAATTTGAACATGATCTCTAAAATATTGAAACGATTCTAAAAGTGTACATAAGAACTTTTTTTTTTTCTCTTGAAGATAATACATCATTTTATTTCAAAGATAATTAATTATCAACTGTAATTTTAAAAGTTAAAGAGATTTGGGATAGAAAAATTGATAAAAAAATTGCAAAATCAATATTCATTTTCAACAAAATACTAACAGTATTAGTTCCTAACATAATTCATTAAAAAAATATAAATAAAGTTGATTAGGTGGTTTATGAAATAAAGAGAAGCATTTGATAGATAAACTAGTTTAGATTCGAGTCTCTTACAATACTAACCACTGTATTTTTATCATAAACTTCTTTTATAATTTTATTATTTGCTCATTTTCTTCTGCAAATTTTACATAGACACATGCATAAAATTAATTTATATACTTCTTTTTTCCTTTTTACGATCAATGTGACTAATTCTAACTTATCGTCTCTCAAAAGAAATAAGTGATAGTTTTAATTATGAATATATTTTAAAAGAAGATCTAATAATTTGAAATGAGACGAATGTCTAAATATTTAAAAAAAAAAGAGAGTTATATATCATAAGAGAATCAGTAATTACTAGTAAACTTTTTCATTAATAAAATAGATAAAATTATTAAGGGTGCAGAGTGACTGACTTGTATACATATATAATAGTAAGCCTTTTTTTACAGTATATAATAGTAAGCTATACTTAATATAATCCATTTGAACTCAAATATAACCAAAAAAAAAAAAACAAGTCAACGTTTGGTGGATTCAAATATAGACAAATTCTAATTAACTTCCACATAACTATTGTTAATATTCCAAATATATTCTTTAATTAATGTTTTTATGAAATCAATTTTTATATAAAATTAAATGCAGAAAAATGCTGCTGTTTTTTTTTTTTGTACAACAGAAAAAAATACTACTTTTTTGTATTTATAATTTTCAATACATAAAAAATTAAATAGAATTAATTAACACTAATAAAATTTAATTAATGTGTAATTAGAACTAGTAGGGTACATGATAACAGTTAACTAAAAATTATAGGATCAAGGGAATTGAACCCGACGTGAATCGAACACGCAACCTTCTGATCTGGAGTCAGACGCGCTACCATTGCGCCACGGATCCCGTTGATGTTAGTTGTAGTTAAACATTATTTATATCGTCATTTACAACATGTGCTATGAAATTGTTTATTACACTGGTTATTAGCAATATATATAAATATAATAGAATATAACCTTTGAATTGAAGTTCTTCGTTATGCAATAGTTTCAAACCGTGTGGCAGCATACCAATTCTTTATTCAGAAAAGCATGCAAATTCTAAAACTTCGTTCATTGTTGAATAATGTAAAGTGAATTTTAAATATAATGATTCTTCGTGAAATGTATACTAAGTATAATTTCGTCATCGTATCTTTTATAAATTATTAATTTTTTATGAGAATTTTAATGGTTCTGTGTTAAATTACTTTAAAATTGTTCCATCAATTTTGAAATAAAGTAATATATTTATATGTCACAGAATATTGAAAAAAAAATCTAGTATTTTTAATGCTTCTAATTGTTAGAAAGAAGGATGTGATTATTTAGAGAAGGGCATCACAAAGCTCTATGACACTGTAGATGGCTTTCTTTAACATAAATATAAGAGATTTAGACACCACATCTCAACCTAAAACTTTAAAACATTAAGTGTATGAGTCATTCTCTTTATATATTCAATACAGTCTCCATTCTTGGTCAATGTGGGACTAACCACTCATAATTGAATACTCAACAACTTTGAGTGCCAAAATTTTAACTATGTTGATTGAATACTAGGAGAAGCACAACAATGTGCCCAAGTATGTTAATCTCAACAAATAGGATGCTAAATTTGTACATGAGAATTGATAGTTTGTTTAAGACAGGACACCAGAGGAAATTGCTCAGTTCTATGTCAGTTGAATTTTATTTGAAACTCATGTTACAGAAAGAGAACAAGGTGTAGAGTGTCTAGATTTTTGGCTGAAGTTATGCCTATGAATTTATTCATCTTTAGTTTACCATTTCAAATACTACTAGACAAAGATATTCATAAAAATTTAATTGTTTTGAATATTATTTATATTATTATTTGTTTGTGGTGTATGGATTTGTTAATTGACAGTTTGACACCAGTTTACTTTAAGTTTAAAAATATATATAGTTTTGTTGATTCCTTTATTTTCTTCTTATTCATTCACAAAACTTCTAAGTGATTGTAGAAAAAATAAAATAAAATTCCACAATGTTGATTTCAATTAGTTTATTTAACTAATAATATGTCGGTTAGATCTAATGACCGGATGATGATAGAATATAGTAAAATAATTTAGTTATGATTTTATTTTATCTCCAAGTTAGTAAATTTTTCTTTATCTTAGATTATATTTTGATATATTTTTTCTTTTAACATGCTCAATTCTTAATTCAAATTAGTTGAATTATCCGATTCTCAATTTAATTATAATTTAACTAATAGGTATATTGGATCTAACTCATTAAACAATATTTAAAATTTTTAAAATCTATTATCTAACTCTTTAGAGTAATGAACATTGTTTTTACTCGGTATGGAGTAGTACATCAGTTTTGAATTTGACTCAGCAACCAACTGTGTTGTGGTCATTTGATTTTAATTGATGGCCGTAATCGATTAACAATGAAAAATACATTCAATAAATTGAACCATTTGATCTCAAACCAACAATTCAGATTAATTAGTATGTGCTCCAATTATTATAGGAGATAGCGTGTGATTGTAGTATATCTAACCAATTAGAGTTGACTAAATGTGAGTAAACAATGATGCAACCTATGGTTAATGAGTAAATAGACAATTGATTACTTAAAATTGTAACTCTCGACAAAATTAATTTTTAAATTTTATGAATTGATAAATATATTTATGAATTTATAAAATATATATATATATATATATATATATATATATATATATGAAAATAGTTCCTCTATAAACTTTAACTATTAGAGGTTATAATGGACGATAATTGAATGCAATTTCTTCATGTTTATTTTATTGACGAGATAATAAGTCAGGTCAAATTTTGAAAGGTCTAAATCTGAACTACTGCTTATCATAGATTTTTTTTTTTGTTTAATTTGACTTTTTTAAAAGTCTTGCATAACGTAAAAGCTTATTTAAAAGTCTTATTAACATTAAAACATTTAAATGTTATATTTTACATATACATATATATATATATTAAACAAAAAATAATTTTTTAAACAAAATAATTTAAAAAAAATCTAAAACAAACAACGCCATTTAAACTCTAAAAAATGATTTTTTTGTTTTAAATAATAATTTTTTTGCTGAAATAAATGCACACATTATTACCTTTCAAACAAATATGGAATGACTACCGAGTAATCACCTAATTGAATAACTTCCGAATATGGAACGATTATCGAATATGAATATAAAATCGCTATCGAATATAAAACGACTAATGAATAATGATTGCTTAATTGATAGACTTTAAAATAAGAAAAATATTATTAATAAATAATAATAATAATAATAAATAACATTAATATATATATATATAAAAGCCGACTTACTAATCTTAATAGACCTTTTTATAAGTCATGGGTCTGACCTATTTAAATAAATATGTTTTAAAAGTAGTTTGATCTGAGTCTTTTTATTACATAGCTTATACCAAACTATAAATACCTTTTACAAACACCAAACTATAAATACCTTTTACAAACGGTTTAACTTATTCTCATATCTGTTAACAATTAATTTATTTATAAAATTTGATCATCTCAAAGGAAAATTTATCAATAATTATAATTATATACAAATTAATTATTGAAAAATAAATCCATAAAAAAATCTCAATTTCATAAATAAATTATACTATATTGTAATAAAATAAACTCCCATTCAGAAAACAAATTAAAAGAGATGAAGGAAATAATGATCATAATCAAGCATCGATAGTCACCACAAAATAAAATTAACAACAATATTACATTTACATTCACAATATCTATACACTCATTTAAGATTTTATTTTTTTCCTACCGTATTACTAATATATTATATCTATGAAATCATTGTGTCTATTTCTTTTTCACTCATATCCACCCAAGTTTTCAATGGTCTACACCTGTTTTTTTATAAATTAAACTTAAAACTTATGTTCTTGTTACATTTGTATTTTTGTTTTTTAACATTTCTCATAAATAATCGTTGATTTCTCCCGCTAATTCTGCTTCACCTTTACCAAACTAATGAGTCCACCAAAGTTTATCAATTTAGAATAAGGATGCAATTACATGCACAATGGCATCACAAAGCTCCAGAACATTATAGAAGGTTGTTAGTTCTCTTACAATCATATGATTACTCAAACATGTTGTACTGAACTTGTTATAGTTGAAAATATTTATATCACATACTTTTTGAAAAGAAAATGCTGTTTTTTTTCCCTGCCTCAAACGTGTAATCCCACGAAAGAAATATTTTCATCTAAAACTATACCTTTAATTTATTCATGTTTAGTTTTCCATTTCAACTTTAATGCCTCTTGGGTTGTTGGAGACATAGCAAATACACAACTTTTTAAAAAAAAATCAACTATTTAGAAAATTATTTAAACGTAAACGCTAACCAGTGAGTGTCTAAAGGATAATTGTTATTCACAACTTCCAAGGGATAGAAAGAAAAAAAAAAACAAAACATTCCATTGGATCTAAACATACTTTGTTATCGAGTGAAATTGTTTTGACCCCTAATTTTTCAATTTGGCAATCCCGGCATAAATTGCATGGTCACTAACATGCCACTTGTTATAAAATGACTAATATAATAAGTGCTAAAAAAAAAGACTAAAAAAGTAAAACATTTAATGATTTTAAAATGTTGACTTTCATTCATAACAATGACTAAAATTTATTTTTTTTAAGTAAAAAAAATATTTTTATAGTAAAGCAGAAGATAAATTTTACTGTAATTAAATTACTTTAAACAACAAAATAAATAATATCAATAATTTATATTACCTACTTAATTATGAATAAATATAACATTAATAACTAATTCATTTATTTTACTAAATCACCATAAAAAAAAATCTTATATTCTACCAAAGACAACAATAAATACATAAATAAAAAGCAAAAATAAAAATTGAGTTTTTTTTGTAAATGCAGTGCAAGAAGCACGTTTGCGAGATGCGTTTTTATCATTCAAGTTGAAGAAGATTAGTTGAGAGAGAGGAAGAGAGAGAGAGAGAGAGAGAGAGAGAGAGGGGTCTTAAGCTAGGACCGTGTTTGGATCTCTGTGGACTAGACTGTTTGGTAGTAAAGTATAACCGTCGACATTCATTCCCTCTCTCTACTTTCACTAATATCAACTTGTAATAGTTATTACTAATCTATCTCACACCACACCACTTCTCAAATTCAAGAGATGATCATGGAGGAGCTTGCAACTCTCTTCTCCAATTTGATGTGGTGGGACCAAATCAACAACTCAACTACTTGGCAAGCCGCTATCTTCTACTTCCTCTCTGCAGCTTATGCTCTCGTTTCCTCCGTTGCTCTCGTATGATACATACTACTCTATTCTTTTCATTTTCACACCTCCTTCATTTTCTTATCTTCTTCAATATGCTGCAGTTTCAATTGATCAGAATTGAGCTTAGAGTACCTGAGTTTGGCTGGACTACGCAGAAAATTTTTCATCTCATGAATTTCATTGTCAACGGAGGTTGCTCCTGCTTTTTCGATCTTTTTCTTATTATATATTTGCTTGTTTCCATTTTTCATTTTTTTTTTCTTTCTATTTTTTAATATTTTTGCAGTGCGTGCTCTGGTTTTTGGATTGCACAAGCTAGTTTTTCTTTTGCATCCTAAGGTTAGTTAATTTTGCAACCACCTGTTTTATTCTCTGTAGCTACAAACACTTCTTATTGAAAGCATGTCCTAGTGCCTGAAACATGTTGATGTTCGACAATGACATGCAATTAATTAATTTTTTCAAATTATTATCAATGTCAACATGTCAATGTGAGTGTATGTGAATATCCGTTCTTTATAGGTTATATTTAACTACAAACGGCAAAATTGGTATACTGATTTTGACATTGAGTCTTGCTTGCTTTTTTCAATTAGGTTTTCATTTTGGTGCTACTAGATTTGCCGGGACTACTATTTTTCTCAACATACACTCTTTTAGTCCTTTTTTGGGCAGAGATTTATCATCAGGCAAGTGAAACATCTCTTTATCAATTTGAAATTACTACTATGTTTATTTAATTCTATCCATTTTTAATTTTGGTGGTTTTGATTCTTTTTTACTTCTTTTATTAGAAAATTGTTTAATTTTTGTTCCAATGACTTAACAGGCAAGGAGTTTACCAACCGATAAGCTAAAGATAATTTATATTTCAATAAATGCTGCCTTGTATATTATCCAGGTATCTATCCTGCCATCACTGTTCTTCCTGAAATCTCTCTCTGAACTTTGAAGCATTGTATTGTTTTTTTTTGCACATTCTGTTTTTTAGTCATGGTAGCCTGGTTTTTGTTATCCCATGATATTGGCCTGATGGCCTTATGTGGCATATTTTCATTTTTTAACCTATTTATTTACATGGTCAACATCTGGGTGTTTAGTAGTGGTGACTAGTATGGGAAGGAAAATCAGGAAGTTTTAGGTCTCTAGAAATATATCACGGCTTGCGAATTTCTTGGAAACTAGTGTAAATTGATTATAATCTGAGTGTTCAACCATGGGTCATTTGTTTGAAAATTATTGGTTTTAAAAGCAGGCAATCCAATTTCACTTTTACACTGTAATGACAATTTACTTATATCTAGTATTTTCAAGATGCATGTCAAGCTAGGCACAGATATCTTATTGTTTCAAAGCAAAAAGGAACACTTGCCTTGATAGTTGACATCACTGATCATAATACTAAAGTGTTGTTTTGGATTTAGATTTGTATTTGGATATACCTCTGGATCGATGACAACAGCGTTGTGGAGTTATTTGGAAAGATATTTATTGCAGGTTAGCTTTATAATTAAAGTCTGTTTTACGTTTCTCAGACTTGAGAGCTTAGGAGTGAGTTTTGCCACCTTAAATAAGACCGTTCTATACATAGAATTTTGAAAAATTATATTTTCTTTTCCTTCTTCAGGTGTGTCATTTGTGGCTGCACTGGGCTTCTTGCTCTACGGAGGAAGGTGAGGCTTTTTCATCTTGTCTGACTTGCAATGGTCTATGAAATATCAATGTAGCCTCTGTTTCATTTACTATTTGGTAATTCATGGTTGAAATGGACAGTCTTTTTTATATCTGTCTTGAACAATGTTCCTAGATTATTTTGCATGCTGAGGCATTTCCCAATTGAATCTAAAGGGAGAAGGAAGAAACTTCATGAGGTATGGGCACTTTCTTCTCAGAGTGTCTATTTGATGTCATGCCACTGTGCACAAATCATGTTCTGCTACAATAGTGAAAACTCATTTGAGTCGCACTTTATTACTCCCATCATTTCGTAAAATAGGTATCTTTCTTATTAAATTTCGGTTCCTGATTTTATGGATTAGTCATTACTCTATAAAGTTGAAAATGATTGATTTTTTTGCATTTGTAGTATGTCCAAAATGACTCAGTTAATTCAAACTAAAAGATAGCTATTTAAATGTTTAGATGTCAACTGTCTATTGTGGCTGTGAATGAGGAGACCATAATCTAAATTCTCATATCTCTTGAGATGTTGCTTTCCCGCATTTGTCCATTTTCATACTTAAAGGATAAATCACGTCATCTCTTTTACCTCCTTTATCGGTTTCTTTATCTCATGTCTAGTTTTTCCTCTGTCAAATTCAAAATATGATCCCTGAATCTTCAGGAAGATGATGCGAATGAATGAGTCATGCATTTGCGTTTGCATGCAAGTAGATTAGATGTGCTACAAATGTTATCAGCTTTATTTAGCTGGCTCATTTTCTGATTATCAGCTATTTATTAAACTTTGTAGTTCAGCTCTACAATATTACAAACAATAAGTTTAAATTCTGTATATACCGTATTACCAACGAATAAATATAATCTTTTCGTGAACTGGGAAGACCCCTTTTTGCTTTCCACCATCTTCTGTTCCAATTATATGTGTAACAAAATGAATTGTTATCTTTCTCAATATTACTTGTATTCACGTAACATGGGATTTGTTTTTCAGGTCGGATCTGTTACAGCCATCTGTTTCACCTGTTTTTTAATACGATGCGTTATGGTAACTTCTTTGCCTTTGTTGTTATATCTTTCTTTTAGTGTTTTATTTAACATGCTCTTAAGCTTGTATGTTTAAAAATGACACTGCGTTTTATTACAATTCTTGTCTGCTTGTCATGGACATAGTCCGGTGTTATTTTGTTATGCCATTAGTATGGTGGTCTTCTCCCTTCTGGTTGCAGTGCAGCAATAATACACATTTGACATATTCTCAGTAGTTATAAAACTTTTGCTATATTGGAAATTTAGTTTTTTCTTTTGACACTATCAATTGAAAATATAATTTATCCACAAGCAATTAAGGGCTAAGATAAATTTTATCCACAAGCAATTAAGGGATAAATGTTGAAAAATTATCTTGCAATAATAGTGAGCTTTTTTAAACAATAGTTTCTGATAGAAGTTGAAATTAATTTCTTTTTCCATATCTTTTGAGAAATCCTCTCATTTAACTTTTCCTTTACTATTTATAAGTCTATGAGGAATTTGTTGCACAACTAAAACACCATAGCTTATTTAAATTGAGAAGGGAAAAGGAAAGGCAGAGGCTTTAAGTCTTTATCATGACACGTGAACAATAAAACTTTACAGTTAAAGCTGAATAATGGTTTGTATGGCATTATTATTATTCAAGCAGAATCCTTTCTTTCTTAATCATACTTTTGATATACATGCAGGGTTTTTTGTCGGCATTTGATTCAGATGCGTCTCTTGATGTTTTGGATCATCCTATTTTGGACTTGGTCTACTACATGGTATATTGATTGAGTATTCGTTGTTAATTGCAACTAGAATTTTGATTTCTCACTTTTCATGTAATTTGGATTTGACTTCTTACTTTTTACAAATACAGCTGGTCGAAATCCTGCCCTCAGCTTTAGTCCTCTACATCCTGCGCAAATTGCCCCCAAAGAGGATATCAGCACAATATCACGCTATTCACTAGCTGCATTGCATTGTTAATTTGCTGATTGGTTATGATTTTAATGGTTCTTGGTTATATACTTTGAAGTTCAACTGGAGAAACAGATTAAGAAAAAGGATCCCAATATAGTCTTTTGGCAGCAGTTCTTACACGAGTGATACTCAGCAGTTCCTGCCTGGGAAAGGATAATTTGGATTCACGTTTTGTAGGGTGTACTACGTGGCATGACAAGTCATAAGAGTTAGTGACTTTTCTGCAGTCATTTTTCCATTAACCCTTCCTTGTTTCAAGGGTGGGGATGATATTATCAGGGAAATACAATTTTTCATATAGGCAGAATCTTAGGTTCAGGTACAAGCTTGAAGTGATGTTTTTAGTTAGTATTTTGGCTTTGACCCATTGATTTCACAATATTAACTTGAAATAATATAAGTAAAAGGTTTAGTGGTCTGGACAACAAATCAGTGCATGGTGAGTTTTTGAGTATTATTATTCTAGGTAAAATGACATTCTAGATCCTTTTATCTTATAGTTTAGTCTCTTATCCATTTTTCACGGATCACATCATTTGTCCTTTAACATGTGCACGAAATTATTTATTTATTTATTTTCATTTAAAAATGTTGATATGTCTATGACAAGTTGAACAATTTTATATTTTTTTTCATTTATTTTATTTTCCACTTATTTTTTTTTTATAAATCTAATTTTATTTTTCTAAAAAATAATATGAATCTTCTCCTCTTTTCCTTCATCACCGTCGTTCCAGAAAAATCAAAAGATTGAATTCATAAATCAATCTTTCAATTACACACATTTTCAATAATCAACATTTTCATCACTAAAAATAAGAAATAACTAAATTTTAAAACAAAAAAATCTCCAAATAAAAGTCAAGAAATCAAGAGATGAAAATATCTCATTTTTTGGTTAAATCCCCAGATGAAAATAGTTAAAGAGGATGAGAGAAAAAATGTCATTTAAAAAGTTGTAACTGCACAAGGTTAAAAGTAAAGGGAAGGACTTAGCCCTAAGGGGAATGAAAAGAAAAATGATATTTAAAGTGAAAGTAGAAAAAATAAAAAATAAAAATCTGTCAACAGATGAAAGTGACATAATCTGTTGGGTTCAATAAAGAAAATTGAGAGATTTTAAAGAGGAAAAAAAGAATAAAAAAGAAGTTTTAAATGATTTTTAGCTTATATTTACTTACTATTCTTTAAATTTCTCCAACCAAAACACACCATTAAAAAAACATACCAATTGTATTCCAAACAAGGGAATAATCTTTCCTTCTTCTATCTTGAGAAACAAACGGTATATATTTAGAATTTATGATAACGTTAGAGTTTGCGCTGGTTGTTCCGTACGATCAATCTACCCGCTCATTTAAAATTCGAAATTCAAAAGAGTGAAACACACAAAATAGGAACAACAGTGAAGAAAGTAGAAGAAGAGTCCTCCTTTCCATTTTCAAATGAATCAATCCATGGAAGAAGATAACGAACTTCCTTGTCCTTCACCCTATCCCTATCCTTCTTCTTCACTTCTCAAAGACATTTCCAATTTCAAAACCCCCAATCGTCCCTCTTCTTTCTCTCTCAACCATCACTCTCCATCCACACAATATTTCAACGCTTCCAAATCCAAACACACCACCACACTCCTCCGTCGTCCCAAAAATTCATCAGCTACAGCAGCCACTAAAAAACTCAAAGCATTTCAACTTGAACACTCTCAATCTTCTAGAATCGCCCAAATCAAAAAACAACAAACCATAAAATCCCTAGCCAAGTCCCTCACCGTTTGGCTCAACTTCCTTCTTGAATCTCCTGCTTCATGCGGTTGCGACCTTTCCATCGCCGGCGTTCAGATCGCCGACGCTTCTCCGGCGATTAAGGGGAAACGTGATAATGCCCCGAGGATTTCGGTTGGTGTTGATTCAGCATGGCGAACTCCCAAACGCCGAAGGCAGTTGTGTTCGTCGCGCGTTGGTAAGGAAAATGCATCTGCGGCAGAGTTGCAGAATTCTTCGTTTTCGCGGTTGAAGGATTCTCTTAAGGATGTGTGCAGTTTCGATGATTTGAAGCAGCGTATGAGTGTTTATTTGAGCCTTGGAATTTGTGAAGACATCTTCCAAGTCATGAATCATGTCACCAAGGTTTGTTTTTCTCTCTTTTCCACATGCTTTGCTTGTGTAGTTTGAATTGCCATGATTCTGTTGAACGTGAAACATGTTTTGTGATGTAATCTGGTGTGAATGAACTTCTCTGCTTTAGCTCATTTGTTTTGTTTCGTTTCTTAGACAATTGATGAAGGAAGGCTAAATTTGAAGGCTCACTGCCCTATGGTGACCGATTTAGGGTTGAAGGATAAGGCCATTAAAATCCTTATGTGTTATAATCCAAATTGGCTCCGAATTGGATTATATATAATTTTTGGTGGGGAATCATTGGTGTCCAATGGGGATGGTGGTTCTGATCAAGATGTCATATTTTTGAAAATGGTCATTGAAAAGCTATTTTTTACACATGAGGGTTTAGCAAAGATGTATGCATATAACAAGATGGTTGAAGGAGTTTATAGGTCTGGCTACTATGAGAATTTGGGGAATCTGATTTTGAAGAGGATATTATTGCTTGTGCTTATACTTGATAAAGCTAAATGTCAAAGTTTCCTCCCGATTGAGTATGGTATTGATGGATTGGATGGTGGTTCCCCTTTGTTATTCAAAGCAGAATCCTGGATTAAATCAAGTAGTCAAGTGATCCAGGGTAAGTAATTTTTATTGATTCAGTACTGGTTTCTGTTAATATTCATGTGACTACTGTTTCTACGTTGTAGGTTAACTTTTCTCTCTTTTTCATTGGAAATTAGAATTTCTGTCATCTGATGTAATGCGCGGAGAAGGCAATCTTCTAACACATTTGGTTATTTTAGGTTACAAAGTATCTCACCAACAGGTTGGTTTATATCCTATATTGTGCTGTGCTCATTTACTTATTAGGTTGTCCGTTAGTGTGACAACATACAAGCTCATCTGAGTATCTACAGCATCTATTGTTGGGGGGTCTTGGGCTATTTCATGATTATAATAGATGATTCACTTTAATATTTTCTGACTGTTTTGTGATTTTATAGGGGCTTCTTGTTGAGTATGATTTCCAGATCAGAGATTTATTTACAGATCTCCAAGACGGACTAAAACTGTGTAGAGTTATTCATCTCTTGCAACAAAATTCTTCTATCCTCAAGGTAGGTATTATTTGACTCCCCCAATGTTATTATTTTTCTGGATAATCCAATAACTAAGGAATTGTGATTCATTGCCATTGTCTGGACAGAAAATTGTAGTTCCTTCTGACACTCGTAAGAAAAATTTGGCAAACTGTGGTGTTGCCCTGCAATATCTTAGACAAGCTGGGGTCTCCCTACTTGATGAAGAGGACACAATGATTGTAACAGATGATATTATTAATGGAGACAAAGAACTTACAGTTTCTTTGCTCTGGAATATGTTTGTTCATTTGCAGGTTGGAGTTATGTTTTATCTTACTTTTTTAGTTTCGTATTATTATTGCATTTTTTATAACTATTAACTTGTAACCTGGTTTGCAACACAATTTCCTGTGTGATTGGACTTGCAGCTACCTTTGTTGGTTGATAAAACAAGTTTAGTTGGGGAAATTTCTAAGATTCAAGGACTTGGCACGGTATTTTCCATGCTGTCTATCTTTTTATTTAAGCCCGTATCTTCTTTTTATACTTGAGCTTTGTTTTCTTCACTACCTTACAGGATCTGATAAGTGGTGCCCATTCTAGTTCATTGGAATTGCTTTTGAAATGGATTCAGGTACAATCCAAGGCTCCTTTAATATGCCCTGTAGATGGTTTCCTTAAGAAAAAGTCGATTATGTGATGTGAATCCTTGTATTTAATTCATTTATAAAAATTAATGCTTCCTAAGCTTCCCAGTACCGAAACATAATTCGCTCTACTCCCAACATCTTGTGGTGTGATATGAAAACAAGTGAAGGTTTTCTTTGGAATGGCATAGTAATTTTCCTAGAGTTTTTTGAACACGGTGTTTCTTTAGTTTATCTTAATGGTTGCATAGATTGTCTTTCTTATTCTAAATTGTTACCGACTTCCTATGTTGGTGAGTAGTTAGAAAGTTGCTAATTTGTGTTGCTTAGGTTTGTATTTTTCTATTACCTGTAACTAATTGTTCTCTGATACTTCTTACTTGTTAGTGTGTTACTCTTCGTTTCAGCTTTAGTTATAAAAAAATTTCCACATGTTTCTACACTTTATTTTTTGCAGGCTGTTTGTGACAGTTACAACTGCCGAGTTGACAGTTTCCAGTCCCTTGTTGATGGCAAAGCAATCTGGTGCTTACTTGATTATTACTTCCAGAAGGAACTTCACAAGGTCTGTTTGTTGAAGGTCTTAAACTTCATTAGATTCCTTCTCAGTGCTGATAATAATCTATTATTTGTAAGCTTTATTTCTCATTTCTTGTACAGGAAGTTTATGAAAAAAGTCGCAAGGCATCAATTATGTCAGTTAATGAATATTCGGATGCACTGTACAATTTCATATTATCCCAGAAATTGACCACATTACTGGGGAATTTTCCTGAGGTAAATAGCTTAATTTGTGCGAATTCCTACTTGCAGGCATATGATGGATTCATTGTCAAGACATGATCAAATATATTCACGTACATTGTGCAACTTATGTCATGTCTGATTCTAATACTTGCATTTGACAGTGGCAATCCATTAATGCTTTCATGAGAATTACATATATTCACGTTCGAAATTGCGTCAAAATGTGTAATTATCATGGTTGTGTAACCTATAGTAAATTAGAACTGATCACGTGCTTTTTGTCACTTGATGTTATTAGTAGGATAATGGAATTCGGGTATATTATCCTGTAGGTACTTCAAATAAGTGAGCTACTTCAATATAATGGCGCGTGTAATGATCGAAGTGTGGTGATATTGGTTGTTTTCCTTGCTAGCCAATTATTTGTCAAGAAAAAAGTGGTAAGTAGAATAAATATTACTGTCATGACTCATGATACTCGTCATATTCAGGAAACTGTGTTAAATTCTCTATCTTTTGTTTTCCTCCTTTCCAGGATCACTTAAATTTTCATAAGCTATTGGATTATGACTACCATACCACAAATCGTAGGAATTTGAGGACAGTACAGTGCCATTCCAGTTCTGAATCAACACAAAAGCCTAATGCTTCGGATGCGTGTAACAATGAAGGTTTCTTGTTGACTCTTTGGTGTTGTGAAATTTAATTATTTATTATGCATGTCATTTGTGTGTATTTCTTGTATTATAAATGCATGAATTTGATTTTTGACGCATGGAATATATTTCTCATTTACAATCTAAGTACTTAATCTAATGATTTGTCCACTGTCATCAACTTCTAAGAATAAAAGTGAAAAATAATTTTTCTGTTTTCTAATATGTAGCAGACACGTTGAGCTTGAAATTGGGCTTTATCTTTCAAATTTATGATCTCCTTTTTATGGTTTGTATAGTGGAGCTAAAGCTAGAGTCATGTGTTGACAACAGTTTGCCTTCTTTTACTTCTTGTGTACTAAGCAAAATATTTATTTAGATTAATTATAATTTATAAGAATGGTATGATCGTGTAAAAACTAATATTTGACTTTCTTTGTCCATTTTGTATATATTTTTGATCAAAATCTATGATTTATTAAGATAGATGCTGCAAGAAAATTCAAGGCCATCCAGACTTGGTGGCAAGAAATGGCTGATCGAAACTCTACTATGCAGCCAGCTGTCTCTACTTTGCAGATTTCTAGGACCACTGAATGCCACATTGACATTAAAAGCGGTAAAACTTTTATGGTTTTGTAACTCTTTTTTGCAACTATGTCACCGTACATTTACCACAGCTTTGAAATGAAAATCTGTCCTTGGTTTCAGTCCTTGGAGTTTTGCTTTCTGGATAATATGCCAAAAATTACTCGAGTTGAACATAAAAATCAGTCCTTGGTTTGTCTGATCAATTCCTATTTGAATATATTCATAATGGATTTTAATAGGTATTTGCAGTAGAATTGAAGCAGGCCGGGGGGTTTGATTTTTGGAAACAGCATAATTTATGTTCTCTTTTCTTTATCTTGACCCTTGCTTAATTGAAATGAAGGTATTCAGGATTGTCAAATAGTGGTGTTATAGGGCTATAGCACAGCAAAATCCGAACAAACTGCTATTGTTCGACAATATTAGATTTAGTGCAAAGCATGGTTGTTAAATCCTAAAGCTAACTCTTACGGATTTACGATTTTAGGTCTGAAAAATGATTAACTCACTTGCAAACTATTTTTGGTAAAATCTTATAAGTAAACTTTGATAAAATCGGTAAACTCTTAATTTTACTTGCAAAATTGCAAGTCTACAATTTTACACTGTTTTGACCTGAAATTGCAAATATTTTTCAATATTGGTCTTAAAATACAATGTAATCTTACATTTTTTTGTATTGTGTTGTTTTGTTTTATTTACCGACAACAAGTGTACTTATTTTTTTATTTCTTAACAACCATAATATTAGTCTTCAGATTTTATAATATATATTATGCTTTATTATCGTGAAATTAAAATGCTGAATTATTGTTATTTGTAATGATGACATTATATATATGTGTGTGTAGTACATAAGATTTTTTAATATTAGGTAAATTAAACATAGCTAGATGCTTACAAGTTTATCAGTCAGGTTTACTTAAACTCTCGATTTTGACAAAATTGATACGAAGTGTTGTCAAATAGTGGTGTTATAGTACTGTAGCATAACTGCATTTGAACAAACTTCTATTTTTCATGATGTAAAATTTACAACACTCTAGGCATGATTGTTTTCCACTATATTACAGCTTTTTTTCCTACTGTAATCCAACCTAATCTTGTTTTGTAGATGTTCTTTGTTTTCTTGTTAACAATTGTTACTGTTTTTAGAAAATGCTGCAAGAACAATACAGTCACATATTAGAGGATTGGTTGTACGGCGCAAGTTTTGCAAGATGGTAAATGCTGTTACCCTTTTGAAGACTGTTTTAAGAGCTTGGCTGAAAATGAGGCAGGAGTCCGTCTGCATGATATTCACTGGTGGTCAAATCTTTGATTTCTCATGTTGTAAGGAGTTTATTACTTAATCTCAAAGTTTTATTGGTGTTATGTTTCATTACTTATTGGCACATGTTTATTTACACAGACACAGAAATTTTGAAGCAATCTGAAATATATGAGAGGTATACCATGTTTTTCTATCATAGGCATTCTTTTTTGAGGTTGAAAAGGTCAGCACAACTTATCCAGCAAGCAGTGAGGAGTTGGCTTTATTGGAGGCCTCGACAAGGATGTAGTATAAGTCCTAAACTCACAAGTTCAGACATGGTGACTGCTGCCACAACTGTTCAGAAATTTGTTCGTGGTTGGCTTGTGAAACGAGATTTCTTGTTCCAAAGAGATGCTGCAGTAAAGATCCAAAGTGTCAGTCGAAGTTTGAAATACCAGAAAGCACTAATTTGTCAGAAAGATGCAGCATTGGAGATCCAACGCTTAATCAGGGGGCATTTAACTCGAAATCATCTATTAGGTTGTTATTTGATAGTCCATGTTTTACAAAGCTAATATTTTTTTATTTGTGCTTTCATATTATCCTACCACTACTACTAAGTCATGTTTTGTGGTGTAGGTAGTGCTTCCAAATTACGTGCAACTATTACTGTTAGTTGCATTTCAAGACCAGTTGCCTTACGCAGTTTTCAACTTGAAGCCTTCATGTCTACAGTAGTGAAATTGCAACGATGGTGGAAGGGTCGCGTGTTGCTTAAATTGATGATCAAGTCAGCCATCCTAATCCAGTCTTGTACTCGTGGGTGGATAGCCAGGCGAAAGGCCACTATTGAGAAACACCATATTGTTGCAATGGAAGTATGATATTCTATTTACTATCATGATATACTACTTTTTGAGTTTTTGTCCAAAAAATTTGTGATCTAGTTTGCAGTTGTTTTGTTCGTATGTTTATTTGCTCATGGTAATATACTATTATTGATTTAAAGATGTGGTAATTTCTTGAAATTTTAACTACAACAGATATATCATCTGGATATGATATGTTATGGTTTGTCACTAGGTTCCAAATTGCATTTTTGGTTTCTCACTTAAGAGTTCTAAAATCAGCATTTGGACACAAGTTGCAAGATATTACCTTTTGTCCAATCTATGATATAGGTTTTCCAAAAAAAAAAAAAATTTAACCTTTTGCTTGAATTTTTAGTATTGCCATAAGATTAGAAGGATGATTGGTGAGATTTATATGCATATAGTTGCCTGGTTTTCATCTGTTTAATTTTATTTTTTACTAGAGTTTGTTTGCCTTTTTATTTGTTTGTTCCTATATTTACCACAGGATCATAAGTGCCAGGAGTATGCTGCATTGCAGCTCCAGTGCTATATTAGGGGGCATTTAACTCGAAATTGGATATTAGGTATTCTGTTTGCATCTTTTAGTTTTTTCTATCATCTCAATGAGCTTGTAACTGAGTGATTTGATTGTGTTTTCAAATTTACTTAGTATTCTGTATAGTTTTATCTTGTCTAATTGTGATGTAGGCAGTGCTTCTAAGCTACATACAGTTGCTGCTGAATGCATTTCAAAACCAGCTGGCTGTTGTAGTTTACAACTGGAACTATTCTTGTCTCAAGTAGTGAAATTGCAACGATGGTGGAAGCAGTTCTTGTTACGTAAATTGATGACAAAGTCTGCACTCATTATTCAGTCTCACGCTCGTGAGTGGTTAGCCAGGCGAAAGGCCACTGTTTATAGACATCGTATTATTGTCATACAGGTATTGTATTTTAATAGATATCATCTTATTATATAACTCAGTGGTTCTTGTGTATTCTGTTTCACTGTAGGTAACTGATATGACTTTTCTAAGACATATATTCCCTTTTTCCCTAGATAAGTGAAAGGAGTCTTAGTGCAATGATCAAAACAAAACTTAATCTATGGGTTCCTTTTTATTAATTTTTTTCTGTTTCCTAATCCACCTTCTCTTTTCTAATATAACTTTTGTAGTCCCATTGGAAAGGTTATGTTGCACGTAAACAAACAACAGAACAACTAATGGATTTGCGCTTGAGAATGCAAGAGTCTTCCAAAAATGTGGATGACAGCAAACGTCTCAGAAACAGACTCTTGGCAGCACTTTCAGAGCTACTTAATATGAAGAGTCTTAGTGACATCCTTCATACTTGTTCAACATTGGGTGAGAACTAAATCTTTTAATTCTTTAACTAAGTAGGTGGCTACTGAAGCATGCAATTTTGTTTCTTTAGATTTGTGCTCTAATTTTAATTTGCAAGGTGTAAAAGTTGATATTTTAGAATTTATTTAGATAAGGTAGCCAATACATCAAAAGTGACTATATTTTCACTCAATGAGTTCTGACGATTGAGGTTTTTTTCTTTATTTCTAATGTGACTGGCTTTTTGCAGACATGGCAACAGGACATTCCCAGAGATGTTGTGAAGAACTTGTGAGCGCTGGGGCTATTGACACCTTGTTGCGGCTTATTCGATCAATCAGCAGGAGTATCCCCGATCAGGAGGTTTTAAAGCATGTTTTGTCAACTCTTCGAAATCTTGCTCGCTATCCTAATCTACTAGAAGTGCTGATACAAAGACAGGGTTCTGTTCAGACAATCGTCTTGGAGTTACTGAGGTTTCGATATTTAGCAGTGGTTTGCTGTTGTAAGTTGATGAGATTCTACTCTTTTCTTATAATTTATAACTTTTAAAAGTTGTATCAGGAATAAGGAGGAGGGCTTCTTCATTGCTTCACAACTTTTGAAAAAGATATGCTCAACTCACAAAGGCGTTGATGCCATACTCAAATCCCCTGCCTTACTAAAGCGACTGCACGGTCTTGTTGAGGAACTTACTAGGAAGGTCACTTACCAGAAAAGGTAACACTCTGCTCTCTGGAAAATTGTTTATTTTTTCTATTAAGAAATTTGATTGGTTGATGAGATAAATCTAATGGGAATGTTGGGTTTGTTTCCTTTTGTTTTGCAAAAATGCAGAAAGGTTCGGGGTCCTACTCCTAGTCCTGTTGTTATTGTTAAAGAAAACACAGATAGAAGATTGAAGGAAGCTGTGGAGATTTTGAAGCTAGTGACCCACCCCTGAAGTTTTTTTGTCAAGTTCTAATGCTATGCGCAATTCTTGACATATGGAAGCAATTAAGCATTCGACGATCAATTTGATTGGCATTCTTTCCTCATCTCGTGGATTCTGGAGGAAAATTTCTTTCCTTTTTTAATCTGAATGTAATATTGGTTTTATATCTCTCTTGTACAATATCTATTTTCCTACTAACACCCTAATCCCAAGTTTTTAGTTGGAGAGCTTCATAGTTGGTGATTAATCATTTGAATGCTGCTTAGACATTAGGTCGTTGAATATGAAAATTAAAAAAGTTTGTAAGCATTTCTTGATCGTTTTTAAAGATGACATTTTGCTGGAGATAAGGGTTAACAAATTATCTAGTAGGACTATTTAATTTTGAAATTATTATATCCGATAACATAGTACAATCTATAAATTTTGATTGTTTTTGCTCTACCATCTAGATTTTGCTTGTTAATTTTGTTTTTGTCCTTAGTATGCAACCTCCAAGCTAACCAAGTATTAGTAAGTTGTAATGTTAGATATATTAGTTGTAATTCAGTCAACACTATACTATTGAATATCAATAGTAAATAAAAACATTAGAAAAGGGGAATGTTATTGGTGGGTGAAAGGAATATACATGTTACATATATTAGTTCTAATTCTAGTGCAAGTGATTGGTGTAAATCTTGAAATACCGAGTTCAATTTCTACTGAAAACAAATAACGATGGTCACTTACTCACCAAAATTTATATTTGGCAATTATTGTCTTTACTAAATTTAGTAAATCTACTGTCTAACCCAATTCAAAATTCTATTATATCATTAAACTTAAACTTAGGCATTAGGGACCTTATCCCTAGAAGACTACATCAGAAGATTCAAATAAATTTATAAAACATTCCCGACAAACTTGCGAATATTAGAAAACCACTTTCATAAATTAATAAAATATTCCTCATCTCAAAGCGAGTGAAAACAAATACAAAGAATTCAAAATTGTAGTTCTATCAAAAACCCACAACCTTCCTTTCATCAATTTATATGTTATTGCACGATTTTAAAGGTTTATCTGGTTAAAAAATAATCCTCCGTAAATAATCAGCTTTATGCATAAAAAACACTGATTTTTAAGCTCCAATAAAAGGAAAGACATGTGATCAAATAAGAAAAATAGACTTATTGATATGAAAAAAAGGAATTTGAATTAAGAATGGTGATAAGACTTACTAGACTGATGGAACATCATTGTGATGCCTCCCATTAATTTTACTTTTAGAAGCCGCCTTGAGTATGTTTCAGGTAGAATGTCTACGATATATAAAATTAAATAATTTACGATATATAAAATTAAATTAATTAAATAATTTATGAATTGAACCACACATAATTAAAATAAATCAGTTAATTAAATTTAAAAGCTAATTTAATTATCTTTAAATCAAAATATTGAAAAAAAAGCAAAATATCAAAATATTTTTTAAATAATTTATTTCTTGAAATTTATTGAGAAAAACGTTGAAAACATTTTTTTTTTCTGAATTTTTTTTAGAATTTTTGAAAAAAATTGATTTTTTTTTTCTGAATTTTTTTTAGAATTTTTGAAAAAAATTGATTTTTTTTTTAAATTTTAAAATTATCTTTTAAAAACACTAATTCCAAAATAATATTAACTACAAATTTATACAAAATATTAAACTAATTCATTTTTATAAAACATTTTTTAATCAGTTCAAAATTAAATTTAACGGTTAATATTACACACTAAAGTATTTGTACTAAGGTTTGTAGTTCCTTAGTTCTAGCTAACATAATAACCACTTTAAATTTGAATATCTTTTGATCGATACATCAAGTCTAATTAATTAGCATGTAATCTTCAAAATTATAATTTCAAGGTGTCTGGCTTTGAATTATCCAATTTACTTATAATTTACATTATATGTCTCTAATGAATATTATGCTATTTATCAATATCATTCTATATACATGAACAAAAAGTGAAAATAGATCAAATTGAAGTTTCCAATCATACCCATAACCTGTAACATATTAAGAGACTTTTGTTTACATAAATCATGCTAAAGTCTTTCCATTTATTTACAAATATTAGACTATGTACCATTCAAATAATATTTCATGCCAATTAAATCAAACTATTTAATCAAATATAAACTGTTTTCTTTTACTGCTTATATTTTATAATATTAAGAATTTTTTATTTTAAATAAAATTTTATTACTATTTTTAATAATTTAAACATACAAATGTACTTGAAAATAAATCAAATTGAAGTCTACGATCTAACCTATAACCTACAACATATTAAGATAAATCATGCTAAAGTTTTCCATTTATTTACAAATATTAGACTACGTAAGTACCATTCAAAAAATATTTTATGCCAATTAGACTGAATTATTTAATTAAATATAAAAACAATTTTATTGCTTATATTTTATAATATTAAGAACTTTTTATTTTAAATAAAATTTTATAATATTTTTAATAATTTAAACATACAAATGTACTTAAATTAACTGTATTATTATAAAATTAAATGAAATAAATTATAATATAATACCAAATATTATTTAAGATCACGTTAAATACTCTTCAATTTATTAATCTATTTAAAAAAAATTATGTAATAAGTGACCTAGAGTTTCATAATATAATAATAAAATAGATTTTTAATCACACTTTCAGATTGTTGACCTAAGATAAACCATCAATAAATAAATAAAACTCATACCTAAACTTTTTTTTAACGTAGATCATATTTAATCATTGCAAATTTAACTGAGCTTAAATTATTTGCATCTCTACACTTTTTTTGGGGGTGTAATTTACGTAAAGTTATCTATTGGCATTCGTAGGTTAAATTGAATATGTGATTATTGAGAGGGACAAAAATGTCAGTTCAGTGTAATTTAATTATAAATAAATAAAAAATCCGATAAGATGCAAACGCTGACACGCATCCGGGCTAGGGTTTGAGTCTCAACCACTCTTTTAAAGACCGCACTCAACACATACCTCTTCCTCCTTCCTTTCATCCTCTTTCTCTCTTCGCTCTCTCTCTCTCTCTCTAGAATTCGTTTGAGATTCAATCCTAAGAAGAAGAGAAGATGATGCAACCAGGACCTGGTATTCCTCCACCCACCATGCCTCAACAATACCAACAACAACCCTACATGATGATGCCTCCTCAGCCACAACCTCACACACAACCGCCTCAGATGTGGGCCCCATCCGCCCAACCCCCTCCTCAATCTCTCCCTCAACAGCAACAGGCACAACCTACTAGCGCCGATGAGGTCCGTACTCTCTGGATCGGAGATTTGCAATACTGGATGGACGAGAACTATCTCTACACCTGTTTCTCTCACACCGGCGAGGTATAACCGTTTTATTTTGTTTCTTTTTATCTTTTTCAAATCATCGTTTATATTCACTTTTATTTTATTTTTATTTTATAGTTAAATGTCAACTCTTGTGATATGGTTTTAGATCTGTAGAATATAATACGCTGAAATCCAAGTACTGTCTCTTGTTCGTGGGTGAGGTTTTACTTGAACCAAGAAAATTATGAGAACGAGATCAACATCTAATTTAGGGCGGGGTCTTTTTATATGTGAATTTTAGGTTTTTAACACTGATCAAATCATCAAACTAAAACCTAAACTTTTAACTTCGCTTGAATTTAGTCCCTAAAGTATATTAAATCTGTCAATTTAGTCCCTCAAAATTAAAATTCTGTCATGTTAATTCCTAACATCTTAAATACTAGTTATAGAGTGAATGATACTTTAAGGACTAATTTGATGGTTAATGTTCTCAAGATAAATAGTTTTTTTGTTTGATATGTATTCTGTTTGGAGAAATTTGGGAATGATGTTTCATGATTTATGTTGTTTGCTTGAACGTATAGGCGATTGTTATTATATATTTTTGACTATGTTGATGGTGATACTGATGGTTAGAAGGCTGGCGGTGGTTCAAGGTCATTGTGCATATTATTGAAGGATTTGCACTTTTTGTTTGCAGGTTGGATCTATCAAAGTTATTCGTAATAAGCAGACTAATCAATCTGAAGGTTATGGCTTTATTGAGTTTACTAGTCGTGCTGGTGCTGAAAGAGTGCTTCAAACATTTAATGGCACTATTATGCCAAATGGTGGGCAGAACTTCAGATTGAACTGGGCAACATTTAGTTCTGGTGAGAGGCGTCATGATGATTCTCCCGATTACACAATATTTGTTGGAGATCTGGCTGCTGATGTTACAGATTATCATCTGACTGAAGTATTTAGAACTCGGTATAGTTCAGTTAAGGGGGCCAAAGTTGTGATTGATAGGCTCACTGGTAGGACAAAGGGTTATGGTTTTGTTAGGTTTGCCGATGAGGGTGAACAAATGAGGGCTATGACTGAAATGCAAGGGGTTCTTTGTTCAACAAGACCCATGCGTATTGGACCAGCCTCTAACAAAAACCTCAACACACAGTCATCAAAAGGTTTGTCTCTTCCATGATTGTATACATTGGCCATTTTGAAGCAAATTTTCTTGAGCTGTTTTTCATTATGATGCCAATGCCTGACCTATTATTTAATGGTGATACTGTTTGCCTATAATGCTTTATGTCTCTGATTGTCTTTTATTTTTTGTGTATTAAATGTTATCCTTTACTGTATGGTAAGTTTTAGCCAGGCTCTTGAAGATATGCAGTCCAAACTCAATTCTTTGTAATTTCCTTTCAAAATTTGGGCTAAAGTAAATGATTTAGAATAATAAAATCTTATAGAACTCCTGTTGTCTCAAAGCAGGGTGTCAAGAGGCTCTTGAAGCCTGGAACTGATTTCAGCTGAAATGGTTACCATTTTAGTGCATGGCCTTGCATAGGTCAGTAATCCGTTTATGTCTTGCCCGTTATTTTTTGGTGGCATTTTCTTTTCAGCCTTTATTTCGCGTCTTTTCTTTTGCTGCTCTTTTCCTTTCGTTGTGTCAATGGCTTTTTGCCAAATTACATACCGCAGCTTTTTTTGCTTTTTTTTACAGTCCACTGTTCTTGGTCTCAGCTCTTAATTTTTTTACTCTTTTGAGCTTACTTTGTTTGGTGTTTTTAAATTTATACCATAAAATGAGTTCTTGTTGTAGGACTACATTTTTTGTTTTCTTTTGGGGTTAGATTTATCTTGTTTCTAAAGCAAATTTTGTTTACTTTTAAACAAAATTTGTTCATCTATCTATTGCTTTAATAATTAAAGTTTCCAATCTCTAATCAACAAAGGATGGGTGCTGGTCTTTAGGGTATTCATTTAGTAGAATCTGCATTATCCAGACTGGCTGTTTGTTTTTACGTCCTTTATTTTTGTCATGATGCTATGTGCTTTTTCCATTCTGTCTTGGTAAGTTTCTCTGCTCAGTTCTATGTAACCAATTTGTAATTTACCATATATTACTCAATCCAATGGGTAGCCTAAAATTCTTCAGAATTTCAAGTTGATGAGCTGTGAAGTTTTTTCCCTGCACAAGCTTTTGACAGCTTCCTGCTGCAATCTCAATGGAAAAATACGATTATATAAATCGGACACTAGGAGGATCAATGCCTTTTCAGTAGGCTTTTATACACATGCACACACACTTACAAATATATGTAAATTGTCCTTGCATTGTTCAACACTTCAACTGTTTCTAAGTAATTTTCTCATGTACTCCCTTCTGATCAAATTATGCATATAAAGAAATGTAGTATATCACATTTAATCTATGCAATCTCAATGATTAAGTCTATTGCCTCAATTACTATCATTAAATAGGAGAGATTTTCTTATGTTTCATTCCAAAAATGGAGTTAAATTTGGTCATGTGCATTGCAAAGGGTGTAATTGTTTTGAGTACTTGGTTTATTTTGGTTTATGATTTCCTATATAGACGAATAATTTTAATGTATACTCATGTTAAGTAAATTAAATGTGTTTAATGTGTACTTGGTACTTCATATCTTTTTGTGGAATAGATTTTGAGGGTTGTAGTTTGTATGAGGCATAAGTTAGTTGTTGCTTCTGTAATTCCTCTTCATGTGTGCTTACTTTTGAAATGAATCATCTGCTGCTGAAACTGGATGTTCAAAGTGTCTGAAACCGTTTGACTGAAAAACTGTTTATAATTGGTTAATTTTCTTTCTACAATTCTTGTCATTCATCTTTTATTTAATTGTGCTTTGAACATGCAGCTTCCTATCAGAATCCTTCAGGGGGGGCCCAGAACGAGAATGATCCAAATAATACAACAGTGCGTACTTCTTTTAAACATAGAATTTATTCTCCTTTGTGCTTGTTGGTGACCTGGTTTTATTTAATTGCAGATTTTTGTTGGCAATTTGGATCCTAATGTCACAGATGATCATTTGAGACAAGTTTTTGGACAGTATGGTGAGCTAGTTCATGTTAAGATTCCAGCAGGCAAGAGATGCGGATTTGTCCAATTTGCTGACAGGTAAATTAATCAGTTAGATATTCAATATTCATCTGTGATTGTATTACTTCTACATTCTGTTCTGTGCTCTGACGGTGCCACTATGTTTTCGCTTATCAGGAGCTGTGCAGAGGAGGCACTGCGTGTGTTAAATGGTACACTTCTTGGTGGACAAAATGTTCGCCTTTCATGGGGCAAAAGTCCAAACAAACAGGTAATGATTTTGAAGATTGTTGTAAATTTTATCTGTGCACATTTCCTTCCATTTTCTCACTGATTTTGATCAATGAATTTGGTTTTCTCTAGCTGTATAATTGCTGTAAATCCTTTCTCTCTGATTTTTCAGGCCCAACAGGATCCAAACCAGTGGAGTGGATATACCCAGGGTTATGGATACACCCAAGGTTATGAAAATTACGGTTATGCTCCTGCTGCTGGACAGGACCCCAATATGTATGGCAGTTATCCTGGGTATGCAAATTACCAACCACCTCAGCAGCAACAGCAAATAGGATATAGTAGTTAAATTCAGCCGCCCAATTTTCCGTGTTGTATTCCTATGATGATTACTCACTTTCTGTTGCCTTCTCTTTTTGTGTCTTGTGGAACTTGAAACCTGTCTTGCCCTTTTTTTTTCCTTCTTATTTATCTTGTTTTATGATTGCTAAGTACATTTATATTCTATGCGGATCTTATGTATCCCCAAAATATTGCTTGCTGAATACTTTATCTATATATGAATTGGTCCATTTTCCATATTTTGTAGTAATTATGGGATCTGGATTTCTCGGTTTTAAAGTCTTGTGATACTTTCGTGAAAGATAGATACATTATTTTCTATTATATTCAATAACAGGAGAGCATCAAAATCAACAATCATAAGAACCTGACATCCCTTGGTAAATGAAATATGTTCTATGCATCTAAAAATTTCATATTGCTTGCTAATTGAGTTTAGATTGTGTTTGGATTACATAATTTCTTTTAATTGAAATTAAAAATTATTTTTATCAGATTTTTTCATGAAAAGTTTTATTTTTTTGAAACAAATATTTTACAACGTTGAAGTTTATTTAATAGCAAGTTACTCTACAAAGTTACTCACAATTAATTTTTACTACTTCATCAATTTCATAGTTAACAACTAAGGTATGAAGTGCCAAATATTTTAATTGTTTGAAATGGATGTAAGAAATTGATTGAACTTATAAATTTTGAAGTGCCAAATATTTTAATTGTTTTGAAAAGGAAGATATGTTTTTAATTTTGTAGTCTAAAAAATCATTTTTATAAAATTATATATAAACATATTTAATTTTATATTTAAAATAAATTATTTTTATAATAGTATATAAACGGAAAATAAAAAATAAATCTTTATAAAGTAATATCTAAATTTTTAAATTAAAAATTACTTTTATTTAAACTTAAACAATGGGAGACCAAATATGAGTGAATCCGAGTTTCTAGTGAAGAGAACTTTCTCATTCTTATTAGTCGATGAAGAAAAAACAATGACAAAGCACGTCGACAAGAAAGAAGTGACAATTTTTTTTAAGTACTAAAAGTAAACTATTAATATTTTAATATGACCAAAAATTAATTTAACTATTTTTTATCCAAAGTTGAGTGTGTTTATAATTTTTAAAATTATTGGGATAAATTATAAATATCAAAAGTTTTTGGAATTTTTTAAGAATTGAATAATCAATTTCAAAAATTAGAAAAATTGTAATAACCGTTATGTAAAAGAGACTATTGTGTCTATTAGACATGAACGCATCCTAAGCTACCTACTACTTAGATTCGTTATTAATTTGATAGAGTAGAAGGGTATTTTTATTAAAAAATTAAGAAAACATTCAATAAAATAAACAAATTAATGTGTTTAATTTTTATAAAATATCATTCTTTTTAAGTTTAAAATATAATTTTTAATCGGATAAAATTATCATATATATAATTTAATTTCTATTGTTAAATTAATATATTTTTTATAGTATTTAAAAAATCAAATTTGCTTCCCACACCCCTCATATTTCTTCCAACACCCCTAAAAAATTTTTGAAACCCTAAATACCAACAATACCCCCTTCACTCTTTATTCAAACCAATCTTCATCTTCACCTAACCTTCTTCATCTTCACTAAACCTAACCTTCAACCTTCACTAAACCTTCTTCAACCTTCAACCAACAACACATCTTCAAGACATTCAACATCATATTGAACATCATCTTCAACCATCAACACAATCGAGTAAGGCATTGCATTGTTGTTTTTGGTTTTTGGGTTAACCTTCTTCAAGAAATTCTGTTTTGTGGGTTTAATGGGGGGATGATTGTTTTCTGTTTTCTAGGTTTAATGGGTTAGGCATTCTTCATCTTTTAAACATTCTGGGTTGAAGATTGTTTTCTGAGTTTTATGGGTTTAAGGATTTTCAGTTCACGTGTTCTGAAGTTGAAGGTGTACGTGAATTGAGAAGCGTTACGTGAACTCAATTCACGTATGTGGACGTGAACTGAGTTCACGTAGGCAGGAATTATGAAAATGGAGTTCACGTACGTGAACTAAATTCACGTAGGAAGGGCCTGGAGTTCACGTACGTGAACTGAATTCACGTAGGAAGGCCTGGAGTTCACGTACGTGAACTGAATTCACGTAGGAATGGCCTGGAGTTCACGTACGTGAACTCAATTCACGTAGGCAGGCTTGACTGGTTTTCAAGTTCACGTACGTGAACTCAGTTCGCGTAGCTGGGTCATGAAGTTCACGTACGTGAACTAAATTCACGTAGGCAGGAATGGCTGGTTTTCAAATTCACGTACGTGAATTCAATTCACGTAGGTTCAGGTCACAGGCAGGAATTCAGTTTGGTTTTGTCATTGCACTTGTTCATGTTTATTATGTTTTCTGAATGTTATTGTTTATTATGCAGAAATGGTGCGAACAATGTTTACTGACGGAGACGGTAATGTTACAGAAGGGCCTGAAAGTCGACGTGTTAGACCAACCGCTTCTGCACGGACTCACCGTGCTCGGCTTGAAATGCGGTACCAACAAAGATTGCAGAGGCAACAAGCAGAGCAGGCGCAAGCGGAACAGGGGCAAGCGAATGATAATGCCCAGGCTGATGAGACACACCGTGATGAGGCCCATCTTGATGAGGCCCAAACTGAAGCAGCTGACGGATATCCCGGGGGTCCGATTGACAAATCTGTCTTAAGGACATATGGGGATCATGTTGCGACATGACTATGGGACGGCGTTGTAAGTAAATATTGTAATGAAGTTAAATATTTATTTTAATGAAATTAAATATTTAATTTTGGTTAATGTGTTTCAACTTACATTTATATTGGTAATTTATTTCAGGATCGCGGAGAGTTAAGGGTTTTTAGCAATGGCAAAAAATTAAAAAAAGCTGTCATTGAAAATGAAGAGGTTGAGGAACTTGTCAGAAGTTCCGATTTATATCCATTGCTAAAATGCAGCTACGAGATGATCGACAAAGGTCTAATTTCTGCCTTTGTCGAGAGATGGCATCGTGACACTAACAGCTTTCATCTTCCAATTGGGGAGATGACCATTACTTTGGACGATGTGTCTTCGCTGCTGCATATACCCGTCACCGGTGCGTTTTTTAGCGTGAATATATTAAGTAAGGATGAAGCTGCGGAATTATTGGGTGAACTAGCCGGGGTTAGTCTGGCTGATGCATATGCTGAGTTTAACATGACGCGCACAACCACTGTTCGGTATAGTCAGATCTAAAAATCACAACAACAATTCCATTTTCCCTTCCAACCTTTCTAGCCCATTTCAATAATTCATCTCGTGTATCAAACATCACGCCGGTTGTAAACACATCAGTCAAATCAATCATAACAGGTTCAACTCCGTCATTCATAGGGTCAAAATTAGGTTCCACATTATCACACATTTCTTCAAAATCATACATTTCTTCAAACACATCATGTTCCAAACCTTCCAAACCTTTATACATTTCATCACTGTTGTCTCCCCCTTCATCCATTTAACTGCATCCAATAAATTACATTAATATAATATAACTATTGTTAAACACAATAAAAAAAAAATGAAAAATTGCATGTTGAAAATAGCCTACGTGAACTAAGAAAGCGTACGTGAACTTCAAGCAGCCTACGTGAACTCAGTTCACGTATCACTCACGTGAATTCAAATTCAGTCCCCTACGTGAACTGAGTTCACGTATGTACAATTTGGCAAAATTTTCATTGGCTACGTGAACTGAGTTCACGTATGTTCACGTGAATTCAGTTCACTTGTGTGCTATGTGAATTGAGTTCACGTAGGCCTACGTAATCTCATTTCACGTATTCTATAAAATCAATCAGCCTCCATAACCATACGCAATCCTAGTTCACGTATGCCTACGTGAAACTAATTCACGTAAATTGTAAAAAAAATTTATCTTGTTAGCTACGTGAACTCAGTTCACGTGAAGGTACATGAAATGAGTTCACGTACGATACTCAGATCTGGAAAAAAATACAGCTTCAAAATCCTTACCTGCTTCTTTAGATTCACGTTAATGATGATGATGATGAAGATGTTCAAAGTGATTGAACTATATTGAACATGAAATGCATCAAAATGATGAAGGTTGAAGTTGGTAGTTAGTGAGAAGATGAAGGTTGATGAAAGTTGAAGATGGTTGATGAAGGTTGAAGAAGGTTGATAAAAAGTGTTTTAATTGAAAAAAGAGATAAGGGCATTTTTGGTATTTAGGGTTTCATAAAAATTTTAGGGGTGTGGGAAGCAAATTTGTTAAAAAATTACTCCACATAAAATAAATTAAATCATATTTTGATTACTTTTGTCTATAATTACTCAAAAATTTAAAAGATAAATCCAATAAAATTAGTTGTAGGATACTTTAATAGAGAATAAGTTATATTTTTATTTAATAGTAACAACTAACAAAAACAAAAACGTATTTAACAATAGAATTGAACAAGTATAATTAAGCACGTAGGCATTAGCACAATGATTTTGAATGAAGCCAGCCACGTGGGTTTTTGTTCTTCTTCCCAGCATGTTGGAGTTTGAGATCTGATGAGAATGAGACTGATTCATTAATAGTAATAATACCCAACTCTAATTATAATTAATACTACTATTTAATTTAATTCAATTTAATTTAATAACCTTCTCATCAGTTTCCCTTTTCCGTTTCAGAAAATCCAATCCCTAAAACACCAAGCCAACAACATTGTTCGTGTTAGATTTATTCATCAAAGTTTTGGATTTTGTAGCTGATCTGATTCTCTTCAACCTCTTCGAATTTCTGCAATCCATCTGTGAGTGCTGCATTTATTTACCCTTAATAAAGTAATAACAACAAAACATTTTTTTCTTCTCTTTTGTGTTATTGAAGTGGTGAATCCATATTTCATTCATGGTACTCTTGTAAATTTTGTTCCATGTTAATTTAGGGGTTCGAATTATGTCCTGCTTGTTTGAATTTGAATAAATAAATGGCCTACACACAAGTAGTGCTGTGGTCCCTAGAAATAGAAAGGCACCAGCAGGGATAACTTTCATATATTATTATTATATGATAATGATTTAATAACAAAAAAACACTCATGTTATGGATATGATCATATAAAATTGTTTTGTTTTTTACTCATATAAAATTGTTAAGATGATCCAATATCCGCTGAATTAACATTTTATGTATTATTATTTTTGTTAAGTGAATGATAGAATATAGATATAAATTTACCAATTTTAATGTACTTCATAACTCAAGTGACAAATGTCGATGTTGATAGGTTGAATGTATGTGAGTTTATGATGATATTTACTATCTCTTTTACAAACCAAACAAACTCACTAATTTTAATCAAAAACATTAATGAATTTTTCTATGATAAATAAATGGATGGTAGAAACACAATGGTCCCTTTTGTTATTGAGAACATCATATAGTTGCCACTCTTTTCATCCTTCCATGAAGTAGCATAAGTTTTGTACCAACTGATATTCTGTTAACTATCAATTACTAAGAAATAATAAAAGCCAATATACTGATATAGCAGGGAACAATGCAGTAAGGGTAAAGGCATGTCATGTTTACAACTTTATTATTGCTGCTCATTTTGAGGAGAGGTATTAGTACTTTTCTTGATAGAAGTTATAGAAGAGAGAAAAGTAAAACAAAAGTAAAATGGAAATTATATTGAATAATGAGAGAATGAATTCATCAAGGGGTACCTAAACTTATATAGCCAATTAGATAAACAACTAACTCGTGTAAAATAACTAACTAACCAACTAAGGCTAACTATAGAATAGCTGTAAGTTGGTTAACAAACTAACTAACTAACAATGTAAAGTAACTAGATATTTAATACTAGGTGTTGTCACAACTCACAAGCCTTAGCAAGCCCTTTCGGAGGTATTTACAAATCACATTAGCTGAGATTCCAATACTAGTTTATACTTTATATGGTCTATTAACTAGATTCTAGTACAATTCATTTCTTTACTTCTAAGTTATAAAAACCATGATGCTATTGAGATTGTAGTACAATTAATTTCCTTCTGTGCCACCATTCTCAATCAAAATTTGAAATGGAATTTTATATATATCTTTTTCTTTTTCTCACACACTATCACACTTTCTTCTAAATTCAGTTATTTAGTTTTGTCAAATAAAGGTATATTGAAAAAAAGAGTGCAATTGGGTAGTTGTTTTGATGAATCTGCTATGAAAATTGCGGCACTATTGGAATTTGAATGATTTTGTTTTGAAATCTGCGGCGCTATTCGATAGTAGATTTGATTGAATCCGCTATAAAAACAGTGTTTCTAATAGATAGTGGATTTGAATAAATCCTCTAAGAAAACTACGACGCTATTGAGTAGTGCTTTTTGGATGAATTCGTTATATAAACTATGGCGCTATTGGATGAATCTGCTATGAAAACTGTGACACTATTGGGCAGTGGTTTTGGATGAATCCACTATGAAAACTATGGTGCTATTGGATGTAGTGGATTTAAATGAATCTCTGCTTGTAAAATTGTGGTGTTATTGGGTAGTGGAAGTAGTAGAAGTTGAAGGATGTGTCTCACTATCTGACAATGAGAATGAGGATTATATTGTGCAAGGGAAGTGAATAATAGATCTTTTGAGTTTTGTGTTAGACTTTTTTTATTGTTTTTAGTAATAACTAGTCAAAATTTCAATAATTGAACTTTTGATTTATTGTTATCTCACTTTTTTATTCAACTTATTTTTATGCAGTTTTGTTTGTATGCAACATACTTTTACATATATAATTGATTCATTTCAACCTTTATGCGACTTCTGCTATTTGCCTGCACTACTATCTGCCCTTTCGCATAGGTGATTTTTGGCTCCCTCTATTTTGGTGATCTGTTGTTGATAACACAATCTTAACCAGTATTAAGATTAAGGAACATCTGATAGATACATTGATATTGTTTTGTTTCCTGACTATCCCACAATACTTTATTACTCAGAGTGATTAATGTTTGCTTATTTATACTTTCTCTTGCTGTTCAAATAAATGAAATGATTATCCCTTGTGATATGTTTCAGAGAGATAGTTTTTTGAGAGGTTTGAATATCTTCTGAAAAATGAACCAACAGAATCAAGGACCCAGCATTCCATCAAATGTTCCAATGAAGCGAAAACGTGGCCGACCACGAAAAGAAGAGAATGTAGTGCATAAATCTGAAAATGTGTTGAACTTCAATCACCAACCAACTGGCCCAGCTAATGGTTCTGATGGTGTTATGTTGGGGAAGGTGGTCACTGGTGTCATTGAAGCATCTTTTAATGATGGATATCTTGTTAATGTTAAGGTAGCAGAAACAGATTCCTTTTTGAGAGGTGTTGTGTTTCTTCCAGGTCAAGTTATTCCAGTCACTGCAGAAAATGATGTGGCTCCCCATGTCCAAATGATCAAAAGGAAACAGTTTCCAATTCCAATGGTAAACCCTCAGGTTCAGACTCAGACTACGGAGGTCCATAGTGCACTTACCTCATTGCAGACTATTGGGCCACAAATACAGGTTCCTTTGCATAGAGAGCCCGCACTGCCGACCGAGATGATCTCAGTTCCACCAGGAATATCAGAACCTGAGCATGTGAATCAGTCTTCCTCTCTCAAATCCGAGTTGGAATGTGACAAAACTGTTAAACAAGGTGATAAATTACATGAACTTGATGTCTCCACACAGGTAGAAGAATCCAATGCTAATAATGGAGGAGCAGAAAAAGAGTCAAGGCCGGCGGCATCTGAAACAATGAACCTGTTTCCAATAACCGAAAACACTGATAAGGACCTCAGAACTGAACAGCAAGTATTTCCTTCAGTGCATCAGTTGAATGAGTTGGTTCATAATGAACCAAATAGTTCAAATACTGAACTCAACTTGGTTCCTTTATGTGCTGAACCTGAACCAATGCAATCTGAACAGACTAGTAAATCTGTTGAAAACTTTGTGGAGAATAAGAACTTGCCAGAAACAGATTCACAGGAATATGCAAATACAAAGCTTCTTTCTATTGAGACTTTGAGCAAAGTTGATAATAATAACTTAAATTCAAATGGAAAACCAAGTACTAGTATTGCTAATATTCTTGATGCGGTACCGAATCATACAGTTGAGATTAGCCAACCTGAATCAATGCCATCTGAACAGTTTGTTCAATCTGCAGATCTTTCTGACTCCAAGCTTGGATCTGATCAAGGATGTGAGTTCATGGAGAAGAGTGATCCACAAAACTATAGCTCTCTTGGCGACATCAATAAGGTCATTTTCAATCATCCTAATCAATCTTTTATTGATGCCGTGCCTTCTGAAAACCAGATTGGATCAGGCACTTGAATTTTTTTAATTGGAAGAGATGGAGGAGTCTATGGATGAAGATTGAAAAATTTACATTTCAACCTCATCACAGGCTTGAAATCTGATCCAATATTTATCTGTCGACTCCAATTTTGCTGAATATAGTGACTGCAGTTATTTTATTGCAGCAAATCCATTTCCAAAAAAACCAGTTTAGACTGTTTAGTAGTCATTTGATTTTACATACTATTGGAATTGAGTAGACATTCATAGTTACAGTTTTGGGTCCTCTTGATGATTTTCTTCTTATAGTATGTTCCTTTGCTCTACCTTTTGTTGTCAGTTATTGAATAAAAGAATTTAACTTTCAGTTGTATATTGCATGGTGAAATCTAACCATAATTGGATAATATGTACAGTTCTCGTTGTGTTGATTTATTATTGTTTGATACTTCTGAATTACCATTTTTATAGTAATAATTAACAAAAATCTAAAGTCTGAGTTTGAAGAAATGGCACAATGGTATCTGCAGCCAGTGAGCCTTTGAGATTCATATAGTTTGAGCAACTGCAATGCATAAATTGTGAAGAATCAAATTTGTGTTGTCAAGGTACTTTTTGTAGATCCATAGTTGACATATGGAATTTATGAATACTCACTCATTCTCATTTGATGTTGAAAAAAAAAAAGGAATATCCTCCTGCTTTGAAGGAGAAAGCAGGAAATCATTAAACAATAATTAGTACTCCATATTACATACTAATTTATTTTATATAAATTATTGAAAGAATAATGGCTTTTGGATACGTATGTTTTAGTCATGCTTGTTGAATAATTGTAGAGTACATGAAACATCTTTGACATGGTCTCTTATTTAATTTCTGTGGAATCTGGTTTGGGTTTTAAAATTAAAACTACTGAATTCCAAAGAGAGGAAATAAATTACAGTAACAATAATGTTTTGGATGAAAAGTTGGGTTTTAAAATTCACTTGCAGATACCCAATTACTACACAAACCTCTATACATCTAATTAAATGAAAAGTTGAGAAGAAAATAAAAATAAAAATATGGTCAATCAACCCTTGAGTTAACTAGCCAGCAGTATTAAACTAATTAAGCTTAGGAATTAAGTAATTAACATTCAGGAATAGTCTCTAGCACAGGTTTCCATTGACTGTGATGATGGTTGTTTGCAATTTCATGATCTCTAGCTTTTTTTATTAACCGACAAAGAACTTGTTCTGCAGAAGCTAATTGTTTCTTCTTCTTCATCATCTGCTGCGGTTGTTGTTGATTATTATTATTATTATTAATGTTCTGTATATCTCCCAATAGTTCAGCAAGCTCACCCCTTGAAATCTTCAATGTCACCTTTCCATTGGCATCACAAGAAGCTCTCAACGTTCCTAATAGCTTCTCCTTATTACTATTATTTTTGTGATCTACTATGTTCCCTAAACACAAGTTCCGTTGAGATTGAGCAAGATGAGATTCATCAAATACCTTGCTTGACGATGAAGATGACTTTGATTTCGTCAACGTTTGGTTAGACCTCAAAGATTCCCAATCCTCTCCACACCACTCCATTGATGATGGTGCTCTGCAACAGTTTCCCATTTTCTTAATAAATTAAAGTCTAATGAACAAGAGATTCTCTTTGATATATAAAAATATGCGCTTATGTATGTAATATATTAAAGTCTTAGAAGAATGATGAAAACCAGACTGTATGTTTTGATTATATATAGGGGGTGAAGTGAGAGAAATGGGGATATATTTGACACATGGAGTAATAATATTAATAATAAAAATGGCGAGATTGGGTCTCATTCTTATGTTCGTGTGCATGGCAGCCGAAAAGGGTATTTAATTTGTTGACCACAACAGTGTGTATATATCTTAACCGAATGTATATTATATGCCGTCTAAGACCCACCTAGTTTTTAATATATATGCAATTTTTTATTGCTTAATGTGTGAAATATTGACGCCACACGGAATTTCGTATCACCATTTTAAGACCGCCTAATAATACCTAGTATTAGTAACCACACCCAACTATCATTATGTATTATATTTGTTCAGAAATATGTACAGTCCAATAAAAAATAAAAATAAAAATAGGATAGAAATATTGAATTATTTTAAATTGATTTAATGAGAAAATTTGATTACAATAAATATATAATTAACTTTTTTGACTGTCATATTAGTATTTGAGACGAACATAAACATTTTTGTTTAATAAGGATATAAGATCACTATGTGCTAATTAACTACGTAGTAGTGTATTTGCTGTATCCTGGCATGCGATAACGGTTTAAATCTTGTATTGAAAAATTGCATCGGTACGTCATTAGGTAATTTAATTTCAAGATTAATAATGTTTTTGAAAAATCAATTTATCAGAAAAGAGCTGAATCGTGTATGTATCAAACTCTTAGTAATAATGTTCAGATGAAACCAGATATGCATCGATTAATAGTAGTGTATTTCATAATTTGAATGCTTAAGATAATAGTTGGTGACTTTTCTTTTTCTTTTTTGACCAATGAAAACGTAAAATGATCTTTAGCAAGCTATAACATCAGTTACAAAACAGATCTCGGGTAGATTGATGAGAAACATATGAATCACGCGCATCAAAAAACACTAAAGAGATTAACCACCTTTTCTTGTCATTCATATTTTATGTTTCTATGTAAGAGCAAAAGCAAAGCAATATGTAGAAAAGGAAAGTTTAACGACAAAGATGTGTCAGGAGTACTTTTTTAACGCTTTTTGTTGTTGTTTAAGAATTCATATATGAAAACGGGGATTCATTTTCACATGTTATAAGATTTTATATCCTAAATTTAACTTGTATTTATAAAACTAATTTGTAAATAGATGTCACTCTTTATAATTTTTTTTAGAATTATATATTCTATTAATGTGAAATTTAATTTATATTTTTCTTAATAATATATGTATATGTAAAATCTTTTCACCCTAATTAGGAAAAATATATGGTCATGAAATTATGTTTAGGATATAGTTTGAGATCTCAACAGTAATGTATTATTGCATTTCTTGTATGAAAAGTATTGTTCGCTAAACGCAATTCACGGAATGAAACAACTCCATGTTCCTCAAATTCATGTATGAAAAGAATGTCATTAAATTGAAGCCAAGGTCAATTTTTTAATTGGTTAAAGGCTTAATTGGATATAAGTTTGGTAAGAAACACATCAATGGCAACATCCAACACTAGTAAAAATGCATCCTTCTCTTTTTATATATAAATCAATCCTAGAGCTAAATTTTTTTTTATAAGCAAATGTTAATAAATTAGGTTTTTTTTACAAACGAAATGATTTAACGGGAGTAAACGAGGTATTCCATTTCATTACAAATGGATTAAAATATCAATTCGCAAAAACTAAACCAGAATTTCTATTACATTTGTTTACAAACCAATTTTATGATAAAGTTTTAATGATGTTCACCATCTTGCTTACCAACTACTTCAGCCTTATATTTCCATTAATAAATTTTTCATATATTTTTTATAAAAAAAGGTTTTTTTTTCTTATACCTTGAAATATTGTTGAGGATTAGACATCAATACTTTAATGATAAAATTATTTTTAAATTTAAAGAAACCTAGGGTTACATGAGTGTTCACTCGATCAAAAAGAAATTAAACAAACCGTGCCTCAAACCTAAGTATTAGTTTTTTCTTCCTCTAGCACTCTAGTCAAAATACTATTCACTTCTTATCCAAATAAATAGAAACCTTACATGTGAAATAGTTAGTTTCTTGTCTTTTTTTGTAATGTATTTAATTAATATCCAACACTAGTTAATAACTATTTTTCAAATACTCGGTTCCTAATTTTTCCTGCTGTGGTCATTATTGGTGAACGGAATATTAAGTAGAATTAGTCTCATAAGTGATAACAAAATATGCATGAAGACAGTTAATCAAAGTATATATCAAATGTCTAAGCTGGTCAGTATACACGTCTGCATGCACGTTTCTCTCGTGTTCAGTTTAATCTTTCAAATTTGTCTTTTCTAAATTATCATAAAATTTTGCATATATATTCAAACTAAACTAACTTTTGAAGCCTTACAAAAACCACAAGGGAAATATTTACAGCTGAAATATTAATCCGTGTGAGTTAATTACTTGGATTAATTCCACCATCTTTATATACGCATATCTAATACAAAATATTGAGGAGCAACAGATATCAGCTAAAATATTATAATTGAAATTTATAAAAATCATATAATTTGATCAAAGATTCAACATAATATCAATATACAATAAAAATATAATATGTGAAAAGAGACAATTACATCGAATTAAAGTTATGTATTTCGTTCTCCAAAAACCTTGAAATCATCGATAATTGAATCAAACCTAAAGTTTTTAGCTATTTATTTTTCAATATAAAGCATCATATCGTCAGCAAAAATATCATCTTCCATCTTGTTACGCACCGTAGAAATCGGAAGAGTTATGATAAGACGAATTAGTCGATCAATCAAATAATATGTATATGTTTTTCATGTTTATTTTAGAACTTCACACAATTTAGACATAATTGACAAGTTATTCAAATATGAATAACTAACGGCATCTAAAATAAAATGTTTCAATTAAAATCTTAAATTAATTTTCTTTTGATAATTAAAATTTAAAAGATAAAATTTATTTACAAGAGTACGTATATTCTAATCGTCATACTTCTACTTTATAAATACAATTGTTATTCTTCACATACGGGTCATTTCCTTATTTTTTTTCAATTCACATTGACTATGTTTTTTCAACGTCATTTCCAACATCCATGGACATTTCTTTCTTAAGTAATTTTATAGGTTAAATTAATTAATTAATGAAAAACACGTGAAAATGTGTAAGGAAAGCAAAGCAGTGTTGAAAGGAAAATGAACATTAACATAACGACAAAGAGATGTGTCCGGTTAGTACGTACAACACTGAATATATATATATATATATAATTTCATAATTCATTTGTTTTTTTGTTGTTTAAGAATTGAAGACGTTACGCACATGGTGAGTTCTTTACGCAGCAAATGTAATAAGTCGGTCCAATACGTGTATTAGGAACATAAGATATGCAAATCTTAATCAACACTAATAAATTAAAATGAGAGAGAAAATTTGAGCTTCTGGACAGTTGGAATTCGTAGTAGTACTGTATTGAATTTCTTGTATGAACCTTATTGTTGGTTACACGCAATTCACGGAATGAAAACATTCCTCAAATTCAAGATAGTATGAAAATAATGTCATTTGAAGTCAAGGTTAATAGTATGAAAATAATGTCATTTGAAGCCAAAGGTTTCTATTTTATTGATTTGTTATGAGTGATGTTTTTTATAAATAAAATATATGTTATTCAGAAGGGTGATGAGTACCATCGCTTTTAAAAAAATCTTTTGTGATTAAAATTTTAAATATTTTTATTTATTTTATAATTATATTTGGTAATAAGTAAATTGATGATAAATTGCACTTTGTCGGTATAAACCTCGTCAATAATAATTTGAGTTTAATAATCATACATTGTCTTAGATATAAATATTTAATTTGATAGTTATTTAATGATGATAGTTATAAAAAATATCTAAAAATTTAATTTTTATACATTTTATATTGTAAGAATTTTTACAATGGTACTCGATAAATTAAATCATAAATATGTTTGATTTTTATTAAAAATATCTCACATGCAACCAATTGATTGACGTAGAAAAATATAAAAAAAATTACATTTAAAAGTACATAGGAATTAAACTCTATTCACTCTCTAGATAAAATTAGTGTATCATTTTTTTTCTTATGTAAAAGTATGTTACAGTGAAATAAGTATTATAAAAAATTAGATGTGAAATTAAATGAGAAATAAATGATTAAAAGAAGTTTTATGGATGAGGTCTAAGATTTGATCCTGATGTTTACAACTTTCCCCTCCCCTAATTAATCATTAACCACTAACATTTTCTTATCTAAATAAATAAAGAAATAAAATGGTTAAAAATGAATTATTTAATCGTTAAATATTGAATATGAAATTTGATTGTCAATAGATTTTTGTATACTGAATTGCATTGACAATTAGATTCGTGATGGAATTTCAAAATTAAATTAAATTATCTCAATTATATAACTAAAGGAGTATTTTGAAATTGATACTTCACATGAATTAATTTTTTAAAAATCACTCATTCTATCTATCAACTTTAGTCAACAAGAGACAAAATATTTTTAAATTCACATCACATAAGTATATAAGTATGTTATTGTGTAAATTTAAATCATTATAATATCAATTATTTATTTATAAACATTTTTTATATTCTCTAGTTTTCTTGAATCTCAATTCGGTCTTCTTTAGTTTGGCAAAAGTAATAGTCATATTCAGTTACGGTTAATAATTTCACATAATGCTTTTTTACAATATAACTTTAGTTAAGGTTAAATGGAATTCCGATAACGAGTTTCATCTTTGTCTCTGTTACCGTTAACATTGGGTTGAAGTCTATGGAAAGGAAGATTGTTTTAGATATTTCTTTTATTTTTAAGGTAATATATTATGACAGCTGAGTTTATTTAATTAAAAGTTAAAGCTGGTCTGATTACAAGTAAAAATGGTGAAAATTAAAATTGGACATTCCACTAAATAGTAAAAATAATAGGGTCAATCTATTTTCATTAAAAGAAAAATTTAAAGGTCAATATAATATGAGGAAACCGAATCGGTAATGCTATTACAATATTTTTTTGAAGTAACTTACACAAATTAAAATATATATATATATATATATATATATATATATATATATATATATATGGGCGAAGAAACTAGTATTTGCTTAAGGTGATTTATTTTGAAACTTTTTGTGTACTCAACTCAACATAGGATGGTGTAACAGATAAAAGCACAGCATTGCACATTTGTAGTATTAAGTATAAAAGTTGTTAGAGTCACACAAAAAGAGAGGTATATGAAATTATATATAGTAATGCATACAAACCACAAACGAGTTGTTAGCGTCTCCTTTTAAGATGAATATGAAATTTTAAAATACTTTATGTCCAATCAGCATCATCACTATATGCAAAAAGGGAAGAGGTTGTCGGTTTTTGGAGAAGAATAATAATTAAGACCATGGAATATGGTTCCGTTGAGATATTGTAGGACTCACTTTACTACTCTCAGATGAGTGGTGGTAGTTTGTTACATGAATTTAGGGTCGGATCAACATATTTTGAGTTCGAAACTAAATTTTAATATGAAGTCATTTTTTAAATTTTAAGATAACGTCACTAAATTAATATAATCTAATCGATTGTTATGTGATTTTTTTTAATTGATTTAATAGAATTCATTAGAATAATTATATACTATCTCCATACATTAGCGTGTATAATATCTCCTTAGTTTTGACAAATAAATAAAGACAAGTTACATTTTGAATTAAGAAAACCAAAGTCATAGAGAAACTTAAGCAAAGTTTGATACTAAATATTATTTGTTCACTACAATAATAAAATGATCTTTGGCCACACAAATTTTATTTGCGGCGTACAGTCACAAATAATTTAATCACAATATTATCTAGATAACTGAACTATAATGACTGATTTTTTTTTTAATTATTTTTTAAGATTTAAACCGTCACATGATCCGAAATACATAATAAAAATTATTAGGCTGCCACAAAATGAAGTATTTTGTTTTGAAAAACAATAATAATCATTTAAAAAACCACAACTTGTGTCGTTAGACTAAAAAATTGTATTTGTAGACATTTAGATAGTTAGAAATAGTTAATTTTATTATAAAAAAAATAATAAATATGAAATTAAAATAAAATATATATAATATTATATAAAAAATATTAATATAATTTATAAAATAAAAATATCGTTTTAAAAAATAATGTATATAAAAACAAAATATAATTTTAATATTAATTAAATTTAATAATTAATTAAATTATTATTACTATACAAAATAAAATATTCTTTAATTAATAAATTATATCATATAAATCAAAAATAAAATATTCCATAATTAAATAATAATATTTAAATTAATCATACAAATCAAAAATAAAAATTGAAAAAATTATTTAAATACATCAATCATCATAATAATTCATCTCATTAGTTCCACACTGTCCATCGTTATTTAGTGGAATATTATATAAAGACAAAAGTCCCTCCAAAGTTTGAAGTGGTAATAATAATATATTTTGATATTGCACGTCATTTTAAAGTACTCTACCACTATTTGAAGGAGTCATATTTAGTTGAGGCTGATTTAAATATGTTTTGATTAAGCTCGTTATTGTCATAGTTGATCGGTATAAAATTTGATCCGCTAAAAGTTGAAGAAGTTGATCTGAAATAGACAACACATTATGTTAATCTTTAAAATATTGTTGTTGTGCGAACATCGGTTGTTGTTGTTGCTAGAATGTAAAGTTTTGAAGTTGTTTTTGCTACTCTGAAGTTTTGGAGGGTATTGTTGTTGAAACATTGATGGTTGTTACTCAAGTTCTAATATGGTAGATATTGTTGTTGCGTATGAGACGGAAAGTGCAAATGAAAAGTGGGAGAAAATTAGTGAGATGAAAATTGTTTCACATTTAATTTTTTTCGATTGCTACTTGTATCATTTGTTGTAATTTTTCTTTTTTTTTTTTCAATCATTCATTGAATGATTGTTCTTTTTAATTGTTCAACATTATCAACTGCATGAGATGGGACTTCTTGAGAATGACAAAGTGTATTTTAAATTAAAAACTTAGTTAATTTATTAAATCTTATAAAGTCAAATTAACTTATTTGAGTCCTTTTAATCATGCACAATAACATATGGTATTAAAGTAATCAGAGAATGCATTTTATAAAAAAAATGTAAGAAAAGCCAATATTGAAATGATGAAAAAGAAAGAGAAGAAAGAAGAATGGTGTAACTCAAAGAGAGAAAGCTGAAATTAATAAATATATATTATATTAAATACATGTGAGAAGTACATTAATTCCAAAATCATTTGACTTGATAGTTGGACTAAATAACAGTATGTGTTTAAATTAACGATTGTAAATGTATTTATTTAATAAATGTACATGTAGAGCGAAATTTACTTTTGTGAATAGAGTTTAAGAACTGATGAAGCATAAAGTAAAGAATGTATTTACTGTGTGAAAATGAAGTTGAAAGTGTGAAATGAAAAAGAAAACATGGGTAGAGATGGTGGGCCATCCCGTAATGGGAGGGAGAAATGATCCAATTTAAAGGAGACTCGCAGACCCTGTTACCGACTCTGATTCAATTCAGACAAACAGTAACAAATGCAAAAAGTTCCTTTGTAATTTAGCTAAGTACAAAATGCAATTGATGGGATCGTAGCTATTGGAGGTTGGGTAAAGGCACAACATACGATGCTTGGCTGCTGTCACCACTCTAAGACTTGGGCCCATGGCCCAGGACCTACTCCTGCTTAAATCCAACCATTTCGAAACGTAACAGATTCAGTTACTGTGACCCACTTACTGCACCACTCTACAATTCAAGGCCCATAAAAACTACTGAGTATCTTTTTTTTTTGTTACATGAACTAGTTTATTCAGTAAATTATTATTATTTATTATTACAATATTTTATTGTGTGTAGCGTATTATAATATTTATTTTATATTTTTATTTAAAAGATTTTTAAAACACCTAGTACTATTATACGAAAAATAAATGATACAATCTTATTATCGCAAATAATTACAACATGTCACTGTGTGTCAATGTGGCGCAAGATAGAGACAACATTAACGGGCCCACTTTGTGCAAAGAATCTTACACGTGGTGGGTAGTAAAAGGTTGCGGAAGAAGAGAGTTAACATGTTGGTACCCACGTGGACCGTGGGATCTCGATTGGATGCAAATCATGCAATAATGGCACAACTCCAATTATAATAGCATGCTTAGGAAGAAATACATACTACGATTAGGATGTGCATGCATTTATGTATTGCCTCTAATTTGGACTATTCGTTAATTAATCTCTTCATTGTTTTTCTTTTTCGTTTGATTTTTTTTATGGATAGTGTCATTATGATTCAAAAATCACACACGATTTATATTTATATATTATTATTTTTATTTAATATCGATGTTTATTAGATGAATTAAAATTTAAAAATAAACACTATATATCTATTAATTATTAGAATGATTATGTTTTAGATATCATAATCTACTTATCTAACATTTTAGTTAATGGATTTTCTTTTTAATTAGTGTTAAATTAAGCTGTGTGTGATCGGATTACCCACGAAAACCCTCTTTCCTCCCATCAAAACCAACTTGCTGAGTTTTAATTATTTATTTATTATTGATATTTAATATTTTTTCTGAATTTATGTGCCATACATGCCATTAAAAATAAAAAAAATACAAATATATCTATAATTTTATAGGGTTAACTCAATTTTGGTTTTGGTCGTTTATTTTATCTCGATTTTGTGATTAAAACTATATTATATTTATATTATTAGTTTTTATCTTAATTTTGATAATAATTAATTTAATTAATTTTTTTTATAATTCAAGACTTTACCAATTGTGGCAATAATATGTCTTTTATACTAATTTTTTTAGAAAACATTCGTGAAATCTTATATATATTTTATAATTTTTTCTATAACAATTTAAATCTATGAATAATATTAAAAATACAGTAGTAAATATATATATATCCACATAATCATTGTCGTTAATCACTTTTACATACAAAATAGTTTCAAAAATCAATTTGTTGTGATATTTTGATTAAATCTTAATATTTGATGAAATTAATTCAAAAATAAATTCAAACTTAAAAAATTACATCATAATTTAAGATATTATAAAATTAATTATGCAAATAAATGTAACTTAAGACATTGACTCAAGAAAAAATATAAACTTAAAATTTTTAAGTGAAAACTAAACTAAATTTAAATGATTAATATGAATTTTTGCCAAATAAAAATAAGTAAAACATCTCATGGTTCCCATAAGTTGAAAATAATTTCTATATGCCAGTTACATAGACCAAAAACGAAGATAAAAATTTAATAGAAAGAAGCACAAATGAATTGGCATAATTGCGTTGCTGTCTACTCTATACTAATGAAATGGGGCTGAAAATGGTCCCCACACGTCTTCAAGTCGATCGGATGATAACAATGCTATTATTTCAAGAACACAATGCTGTTTTTTTTTTTTTTTTTTTTTTT
>JBBPBS010000007.1:14329620-14386416 GCA_037974835.1 Cicer judaicum
TATTATATCCGTTTGAAAATAAAATTCTTTATTATATTTTATATAAAAAAATTTATGTATAAATTCTTTTTTTTTTACCAATTATATGATGGAGATACGATTACTTTTAAGGAATTTATTAGTATAACTTTTTTTTTTAATAAATAAAATAACATAAATTATATTAATATAATCATAAAAAGTATATTAAATGAAAAAAATTTATTTCCTGTGATTGTGTGATGTGATAAAGAATAACAACTATGTCATATTTTATTAACAATTATCTCCTATTTTTTATCCTATTTTACATTCTAATAAATAAATAACTATATTATATTAAAAATCAAACAAATTACATGGAAAAAAATACATTAAATTTTAATTAACCATATGGACATCTAAAGTTGTTAAGAGATCCTCATTCTATTCTCATCATTATTTTTGTCGTCTCAAAGGTAGTAATTTTAATCCACAGGATAAATCATTAGAGATTTGAATTCATGTACTGTATTTTTTTAGTTTAATGTATTTTATTTAATTTTATTAATATAATTTAATTATTTTTTATTTATTTATTAAGATGCAAAATAGGAGATGGTTTTAAGCAAAATAGGATGAATGTGCTAATTTACATGCAATAGACTCCAAAAATATAAGGAATTTATTAAAATATTATAGCACTTTATTTTTTTGACATATTTATTTAACCGGATTAACTTTTGGATATATATATTTTAGTTTAATTGTAGTTTTAGTCTTCATACTTTTATCAATTAATGAAATTGATCTTCTTATTTAAAAATCTGACAATTTTTTTTATCTCTTATTATAATTTTTTAACTAAAAAATTATAATTTTATATGATTTAAATAATTTAACATATGATACAATAATCTAAAATAATTAACACTCACTAAATCGCAATAAAATCCTCTAAAATTTTAACTTTCAACTTCATAAAATTTTACTTTTTGTAATTTTATTGATGATATATGAATAATTAATGTCTCTAGATGATTCTATATGATGAAATTGTATATCACATCAATTTAAAATTTGTCAACTCGTTATTTTTTAGTTCCAAAATCAGATAAAGGGACCAAAATTGTTAAATTTTAATATATAGGGATCAATTCGTGAAAGTGTGAGAATAGATGAACCAAAACTACAATTAAACCGTGTATTTTGTTTGATTTTATTAATATAATTTAGTTATTTTATTATTTTTCATTTATTAATTTAACAACTCTTAATTTGTTAAAAAAAATTATCCCAATACATGGTCGCATACGCGACCTCCTACACAAGAAAAAAAAACTTCTTTTAAGTTGTCGCATCCTCAATTTACAATCTCTTGAAAGTAAAAAAAAAAAAACAGTATTTTAGTATATAAACTTTAATGTAGTGTATAATGAAGGATTTTTTTCAAAAGAGCATATAATAAAATAAAAAAAATATCCACGGTGGGGAGGAAATAATAGTCGAGACATGTCTAAAAGCTCTTAAGGTGTTAGTGGGAAGAGACTCGTGGTAGGCTAACCAAAGAAAAATATTTCAAGTATTTTTATTTTCTACGATCAAAGTCGAGAGTCATGAGTAATAACATTGTTGAGGAAATGATCTTGAAGCTACATGTACTTGTTATTGGGCGAATAAGAGCCTAGATTGGAACCTCCCCAAATGATTAAGTCGTCAACATTGTTATCCAAAGATTAAATCCAGAATATGTGACTAAACGTGATTTGACAACATAGACATTTTAATAAATATTTTGAAGCTTCGTACCAATATTGCTAATATGGACAAAATAAACCTATGTAATGTGTCTCAATAACACCTTCAAATTAACTTTAAGGATTAAAATTAAACGAGTTGGTGTGCCTAAACTCTTACAAGCTCTTGGAACAATCAATCTTAGACATTAGGAACACTTAAAGTCTATGCAAACTAAAGAGCAATATATCATGTGTTGAAAATCTCATGAACAAGCAACCGCACGTATCCTTATCTACAATATGCCAAAAGGTCTTAAAGAATACACGTTGAAAATCATTAGGGCCGGAGCTTTGTAAAAGTCCATGGGGAACATTGCCCCATTCATGTCCTCCATTGAAACCATATTAAGTAAAAGAGAATGAAGATCATTGTTGATTCATATTGTGTATTTATTTATGAAAGTTGATCAAATTAATTCTTAACAAATAAAATGTTTCAAAAACAATAATAACATTTTATTCGACTAAAAAAAAATCATTACATAATGTTATTTATTTGATTAGAAATGTTGTTAAAAAGTTAATGCTTATTAGTCTTCCTTTACATGAAGGACAAATCTAACTTTCAATTAAAAAAGAAGACTATAGTAAAGAATGGTGGTGGTTTTTTTGTATTTGTTTTAAAAAAAAAAAATAAAAAAAAAATAATAATAATAATAATAAATAATAGTATATAGTTATTAGAGTTATTTGAAGAGTTTTATTGGGACAACAACATATAACATATGCAGACAAAATGAAATGGAAACTCAAATTCAAATGAAATTGAAGATGAAATTACTCCTAAAGAAAAGGCCTATATATACACATCCAACAACATACACACAGCTTATGCCAAACCCAAACCAGGTTCTACCTTCTAAGGGGTAAAAGAGGAAAACGTAATGGACTTTTACTTACTGATATTACAATAGTTTTTAAATTTGATTTTGCTTCGGTTTGCTATTAACGTCGCTAAATATTATGGCAAAGGGTCGCAAATTCAGCACGAACCGAAGCGAACGTTTATTGGGAACAACCTATACACAAGCCTCCACTGCGAATCACGAAGTAACTGATTTCAGGGAAGAGGATGTGTGGTCCATGGTGGAAGATCGTGAACGCGACGTGAATTTGTCTTCCGGCGAGTGGGATTCACGCGCACCTTCCTGGCGTCGGAACAGGGAGCAGGACCACCGTAACCTTGGCGGTTTGTCTTTGGCGTTCGATAATTCAACGAGGATCGTGCATCGTGCGTCACAGAGGGCGGAGCTTAATATGGCCACGTCAGCGCCGGTGAACGTACCTGATTGGAGTAAGATACTCCGAGTTGACTCGGTGGGATCGTTGCATGATTTGGATGACGGTTTTGATGTTAATGACTCGGAGATGGTTCCGCCGCACGAGTATTTGGCGCGCGGCCGGAAAATGGCGGCGAATTCGGTTTTCGAAGGGGTGGGTCGGACTTTAAAGGGCCGTGACTTGAGGCGGGTTCGCGATGCTGTTTGGAACCAAACCGGGTTCGATGGTTGAGTTGGACCGGACTGGTTTTTTATATAATTCAAATTCATCCGTTTTAATTGTTGTTGCTATTAATCATTTAAGTGTCAATCAGATTTAAAAGTGGTGGCCAATTTATAAAATTTTGGGAAAAATAAATAAAAATAAACTAGTTAGATTTTTTTGGGTTGTTAAAATTGGATGGGTGGGTTTTTTGGGGCTATGATTGGGTTGGGAGGACTCGTGTTGTGAGAGTCCAACTCCGTGGCCAGTGAGCCTAATTAATTAATCATATATATGTTTGAAGTTAGAATTTGATCATCGTTTCAATATGAACAGTGTAATGCCGTTTTTGGACAAATATGTATCCCTGTAACTGCATAAGTAAGAGATTATATAATAATTATTTAAACTAAAATTTCATAAATTTGTACTCCCCTTCAGTTTGGTCGTACCACAAGTAACAAGGAGATAGTACGGGAAAGACCAAGTATTTTAGTAATAATTTGATAATCTGTTCTAATAGTAGCATTAATTTTTACAAGATTTAACGTTATATTATATATTGAGGGGTTTCAGTTCTCTGTATTTGCTAAGGTATCTTTGATTTAATTGGTTATTTTATGATTGGAGAATTATTTATTGTAAAAAAAAATGATTGTCAAATAATATTCGAAGCGGGATGAGAACCAAACTACCGTGAAGCATGAAATAACTTTTGACTAAGAAGAAAAGTGTCCTGACTCCTAAGGGAACTTTGGATGATTGGTTCTTATGCAAATAATGAGAATCACACATATTCCTGTATTACACCCTTTTTGAAACAATTACCTAATATTTTTTTTCTTTTTTATTAATAATAAGTTGAGTGTGTTAATAATTAAATAGAGTGAGGTATGTTACTTTTTAAAGATAATGAATTAAGAAATTAAATATCTCAGGGAATAGTAGACAAACATAGTAACATGTAGTTTGGTTGAATTTTAAAATTAAATATTTAATCATAAATGTAATATTTTAAAAATGTTAAGTTTATTAATTTTAATATTTTTTTAGTTTTAAGCTTCTAATTTTTAGACGAAGAAGTTTTAATAATCCAAAATTCAATCATAAAATAAGTAAATTCTAATAAAAAAAATTAAATTGAATAATATACAAGAAATATTCAATGTAAACTTTGATTGAATAAATCTCACACTAAAAACTTAATTGACAAAGTAGACATTTACTAATAAATATATTTTACACGTTAGATGTAAAATTATTTATATGATTAAACGATTACAATCATTTGTATTTGTAATTTTCAACACAATTTTGATTAAATTTAATTGTATTAATAATTTAACATTATAATTGATTGATATTATAAACATATTTTTACTAACTATAAATAAATCAATTAAATACAATGATTAAAACCTCCTTTACTAATAAACCTATAAATTTTTATAATAATCTTAAATCTTAAAAATTAACAACCGGTCAAGTTGTGGAAAGTACCCATAAACATGGAATCCAAAATATTTTAATTTGATTTTATAAAAAAATTTGTGGACAAAAACATAGAGTCGCCGAGTGGGAGAGGGACAACAAGCAAATGCTTTTAAGGGAAAAGTGATGGATGTTACTAAGGGATTGCTACATGTTCACTAATGTCCAAAACAGCGTTAATGAGCAGCCTTAGGATTTATGACTTATTAAGGTGATTGAATGAATGACGAGCCAATGGTTCAAACCTTTCTTTTTTGCATGATAATGACGCAACTAATACCTGTTGGGCTCACACTTCACGAGGGTTGAGGACCACCGGTTTGCCCCAAGATTTTATATTTAATTTGGTGGAGGTTTTAACATAAGTATATAACTTGTTCCAAATATACAACTGAATAAATTGTATCAACCTTTTTTATTTATCTCTTTTTTCTTTTATTTTTTTTAAAACACCAATTTAGTTCTTAAAACATATAAATATAACAAATAATCTTTTAAAAAAATATATGAATTTCGTCAATTAAATTTCTAAAATTTTGATATAGATACTGAATTGACAAATTTTATATACTTTAAAAAGTACTTATTATATTTATATATTTTTTAAATTAAATTAAATAGAAAATGATATTTAAAAAATTAAATTGATAGTTTATTCTATTTTATGTCACCATCATCGATCATCCTAATCAATTAAATAAACACTTGATGGAGGCCTTGAAGAATGGAATACAAGATGTCTCTATTTTTCAATGTTCCCTCTACTAATCTCTTATTTCTTATTTATTCATTAGAGTGGATGATTCGAAGTCAATTTTTATTCGAAATCATTCATCTATTGACATAATTTATGGTCATAACAAACAATTGACCGTGTCTAACCATAATTTCACATAAACAACACAAAATTCTTACAGAATTGAGTTAGACTTTTGTACTTAAGTCATCGATGAACTCAGTCGTGCAGACCAAAAAAATTTATATCAAATTGAATAGCCAAAGTCAAACATGTAGAAAAATAAAATACAATTTCACAAATTATAATCACTCTATTGTATTTAATGTTTAATTAAAAATGTAAGTCTAATGTAAATTATAAGAAATTTTTTATTTTATTTTATGATAATAATTTAAATTGTATGCAAGAAACACACTCAAAATTCTATTTTTATGTACTAATTTCCATTATTTCGATTTTGTTGAGTTTTTTATATTTAGAAGGTTCACAGTAAATTCACAAGTTTTTTTTTAAATAATTGTAGACTAGATTTTGATAATATATATATATATATATAAAGTATTTAAAATTTATTTTTTTAAGATTCATACTTCTGAATAAATTTAAGAAGTATACTAAAGTCTTAATTCAATTGAAAAATATCGATATCGTTAGATTTTATATTTTGTTTCATATTTAAATATGAGACCTCACAATTATATGAATTAATTATATAAAATTTGTATTTTTTTTCTAAAACTAAAAAAAAAAAAAACTAAGAAGTATACTTTTAGACCATGCTAAATTTGATATTCTTTAATGTTAAAATTGTATTTCTAAACAAAAGGTGGGGGATTTTGTAGCAACGAAGGGGGTGTAAAAAACTAAAAATAAAACGAGGTAACGGGAAGTGTGTCGTTGTGGTTCAAATATTTCGACAAAAGTCATAGCCCAATTACCACTGAGCTAATTCGCACATGTCGTTGTGCGAAACATTTAATATGCATAATGTATAATACATAAATATTACTATGTTTACATTGAAAATTTTAGAGTTATTGTTAGTGTTTTATAGTTCAATATATGATATTGTTTGGTGCGATATATAGTAACATTTCACTTGAATGGTTAATAATTTTAATTTTAAAGGTTTATGCTAAGTCTTTTCCTATACTTTGAATAAAATTCTAAACAAAAGATGAAATTTGTCCTATTATTTTAATAAAGCACATCTATTGACATTCTCATTCATATTTAAAAGTATTTATACATAACTTTTTCAAGGATATATTAATCTATTGAATATTGTATATTTTACTTGTGTATCTAGAAAATATGCATTTTATCCGTGTTCATTTTTTGTTCCATTAAGTACTAGTTGTTTTGCATGATTGGGTTAATGTGATGATGGTCAAAGTATATGGAATGTTTGATCCTTAAAAATTATTACTATTATAAAACAATAATTTAAGAGATTGTTCAAATAATTTTGGTACAAAAACTCCTGTCTAACATCCACAATGAGCTCATTGTTACATTTAGCATCAAACTCAATTACATCAATGCTATTGTGGTATCCAGTTTATGGTGTCTATTTATAAGGACAAATATTATAATACACTATCAACACTTTACTATTCATCCTCCTGAATAACAAATTGTCTAATTTTTTTTTTATCATATTATTTATTATTTGATAAACCATTTAAAAATGTGTGTACCCATAAACTCTAGTGAGAAACAATATTTTGTGAGTTGTAGTATTAACAATAAAGATACAAATTAGTTAAAAGGAAAAACAAGATCAAGATAACATTTATTATAGAAAAAGAGTGAATATAAATAAATTAAATTATTATGACACACTTGCATAACAATATTTATAGTTGAAAACTATTTTAGTTTTTCACTTTTTATCTTTGTAATTCTTTTTAGGTTTCCTTCAATAGAAGTAATCATATAGTGTGGATATCTTTCTCAATAAAGATTTTCTCAATAACGATTTGAACCTTGTTCACTAATCATTTTTATTTGATTATATAGTAGGATCTTTTTTCATCTATATCATCTCTTAAAAAAAATTAATATATCTACTTTGAAACTAATATACGCAAATGTTCTTTTTTTTTTTTACATTCAAGAAGTCACAAGATGGGGACTATGTATTTTTTTAACAAATAAAAAAATATTAAATTAATAAATAAAATATAATGTAAAAATTAAATAATTTTAATAGAATCAAATAAAATATAATAAATTAGAAATCTTGTAATAATTATTTTTGTTCAAACTTATTATAAGATATGGATACTATGTGCAATAATGGGAAAACTACAAGTAATGATTTTAACTTTTGATCAGAATAAATGCACAAATTTTATGAAACTATAAATACATAAATTCAATAGTCGTTAAGTCGATGTTTTTTATGAGAACAACTATACTTTTATGGTCTATGAGACAATAAATCAAAGAAAATGACACTCAATTGGTCATTTCATTGTCAATTTTCCTAAGAAGTGAAAAATGTGAAAAATATCAAACTTTACACATGTCTTGTTCACATGTGATAACAAGATGTACCAACATAAAATACTAAAAATCTATAACAAAATGTTCAAACCTATACCATGCAAACAATATTGCTCCAAATATAAAGATGTTAAGGGTATATCAGAATCTTCAAATGCGAAAAGACAAAACAATATCTCTCAAATAGTAAACACATTATAACAAATATCAACATTACAAAATAATACCAATAAAATACGAATTATGACTACCTAATCATGAAAAAAAATATTATTCAAATATTGTTGAGAATCTAGTCAACCAAGTTAACTTTGATATTTTTTTTATTTAATTTTATTTAATTTTATTTATTAACAAAACATTTTTTCATATATTAATTTTAAAGCGATGCATTAATTATTTTTTTAAAAAAAAAACACAGATGTGAAAAATCCGTGTATAGTATTGAAGAAGAAAATTTGGATGCGTAGTAATAATTTCCGTTTTGATCTTATCTACTATCTAGTGCATAACCTATTTGCGGCATTTTTTTACACGCTATAATCGCCACAATGATCTGTAATCAACCCAACCAAATTATTTGTACTGTCCTCCTTTTTCTTTCTCACCCGCTGTCTTTTCTTCCACTTTCTCCTCTTCACACTTATTATCGATCTCACCTTTTCAATCTTCTTCTTCTTCTTCTTCTTCTTCTTCTTCCTTTTCTTTTTCTTCCATAACCAAACACACCATTTTCCCCCAAATACTTATCCTCTCACCTCCTTATAATTTCATTTCCGAAGTTTGTATTTTTACAAAATGGGCTGTCAAGGTAGCAAGGAGAAGAACAACCCAACAGCAGAGTTTACTGGCCGCCACCATGGATCATCTACTACAGCTTCCGGAGGTGGTGCTGCTTCTGCCGGTGGTGTTGTTAGTAATAATCACGAGTACCACTCTGTTCAACCATCTTCAACTCATGTTCAAACACCAATACCAAAACCAGACTCATATCCAAAACCCACTGTCACTACTCAGAATGTGAAAACAGTTCACAAAACAGATACAACCATATTAGGGAAACCCTTTGAAGATATAAAGAAACATTACACTTTAGGTCAAGAATTAGGTAGAGGGCAATTTGGGATTACTTATTTTTGCACTGAGAATTCAACTGGCAACACTTATGCTTGCAAATCAATATTAAAGAGGAAACTTGTGTCTAAATCTGATAGAGAAGATATTAAGAGAGAGATTCAGATTCTTCAGCATTTGTCTGGTCAACCAAACATTGTTGAATTCAAAGGTGCTTTTGAGGATAGATTCTCTGTGCATCTTGTCATGGAACTTTGTGCTGGTGGAGAGTTATTTGATAGAATCATTGCTCAAGGTCACTATTCAGAGAGAGCTGCTGCATCAATTTGTAGGGCTATTGTTAATGTTGTGCACATTTGTCATTTCATGGGTGTTTTGCATCGCGATTTGAAGCCCGAGAATTTCTTGCTCTCTAGTAAGGATGAAGGAGCAACACTTAAAGCTACTGATTTTGGACTTTCTGTTTTCATTGAAGAAGGTGAAGCTTTTGTTGCATTGCTTTGCTTGTGTATTTGTATATGTGCATTGCAATTTTATCAGCATTTGGTTTTGCCACTGTTGTTTTTATTAGCCCTGCCAATGTTCAGTTATCTGGTCCTTGGTTGATGTCCAAAATTTCTAATTTTTAGATATCGAGGATGCTGTGACCCATTAATTAATGATGCAGAAATTTGGTGCTAGTTTTATTTTTATCCATATTAGTTTGCAATGACTATTGGATATGAAACAAACAATGAAATTGTTACTAATTGTTGTAATGAGATTGGTTTTTGATGAAGATATCTGATTTGTCCATCGAAAATTATGATACATGACTTCCTAATGAAGATTATATTTTGTATGCTTTTGAGCAAATTTTGAATTAGATGCATTGATTTCTAATTCATTTTCAGTCGGTGGAGTTGAAGTGTATTGTCAAGACAGAAAAAATCAGTCCATTCTGATTACAGCTTATCTTGAATTCTATTTGTGTTTTATTGTTCGGTAGTTTCCGAAGGAATTACTTGTTGCTTCATGGTATGGCACCTCTGCTTTCATGGTTGATAGTTCATATGTAGTGTTTTCAATAATTTATTTCAGGAAAGGTTTATCGCGATATGGTAGGCAGTGCTTACTACGTTGCTCCTGAGGTTCTGCGTCGTAGTTATGGAAAGGAAATTGACATTTGGAGTGCAGGCATCATCTTGTATATTCTCCTTAGTGGTGTACCACCTTTTTGGGCTGGTAAGATCAATTTGTAATTTTTTTTAAGCAAAAATTAGAGTGCAAAAGCATCACATGGCAAATCAATTTGTAATTTCAAAATGTGGTATATTTACAGTTTTTGGTTTGAGTTACTGATTGAGAAATTAACACTTCTATGGTGGGTTTAATTTTCTTTACAGAAACTGAAAAGGGAATATTTAATGCCATACTGGAAGGAGAACTTGACTTTGCTAGTGAACCATGGCCATCAATATCAGACAGTGCTAAAGATCTAGTCAGGAAGATGCTTAATCAGGATCCAAAGAAGAGGATTACTTCTGCACAAGTCCTTGGTACTAGACTATACTGTTTCTGTTTTGGCTTAATCCTCAAATAACTTCAATCAGAGTAGTGTTTCTTTGAATAAATTAAATGTACTATTTTTTTTTCTAGCATCACTTTTGCACCTAAATTGTTATCCTTTGAGTTTTTGTTACAAGTTGCAAGTTTATGCAAATTGTCATCAATATGTTACTGTCAGATTGACATCAACTAAATAAATTCTCATCATTCAGTTGCATTGTCACTGTGTTGTCTAATTTTTCTATTACACATGGCCTGACTATGATTGATGATTTGTTTCATAAGAACACCCGTGGATGAGAGAAGGTGGAGTGGCCTCTGATAAACCGATTGATAGTGCAGTTCTTTCTAGAATGAAACAATTCAGGGCAATGAATAAGCTCAAGAAGCTTGCATTGAAGGTATGGGCATCAAACTTGATTCAGAAGCAACTATATACAGTGTTCTTTTATCGTTGGTCCATGATATTGTTGAAGATTGCTCTTATCTCTCTTTTGGTTACAGTTTTTAAACTGTGCATTTGTTTACTCATTCTGGAATATGTCTGTGGATATAGTATTATGAAATTGCTTTTGTTTGTTCTGTCTGGTATATGAGTCTCTTTACGCTTTCACTTGAAACAAATTAATAAACCCTGTTCAATAGTATAACTTTGCAATATTCCATAGACAATTAATATTGAGACAATACCAAGTCTTGTATCACTTGGTGAGTTTAGCTACATGGATCAAATGACACCATTAGATTGTATAAAAAGTGAAAACCAATAAATTCATTTGTGATGGTTTCTCCTAAATTTTTCTTTGGTATAAACATGCACCAAAGATTAGCGCATTCAGGCTAGTCTATGGTGTTGACCTAAACAGAAAATCTGGCATATTGAATGCTAAACTTAATTGATACAGCTGTCATTCTGGAAGGAATCCTCTAGTAATATCTTTGAAGTTTATATGGTTGTAGAGTGTTTTGTTTTCATCACATGCATCTTTGAGTTGCATTTCCAGCTTATCTTTTCTGCATATTTCTCCATCACCAACTTAGTGGAAATTTCTCTAGATTATTGCTGAAAATCTCTCAGAAGAGGAGATTAAAGGTCTCAAGGCAATGTTTGCAAATATGGACACTGACAATAGTGGTACCATCACCTATGAAGAATTGAAGACTGGCTTGGCTCGAATCGGATCACGATTGTCTGAGACCGAAGTGAAGCAACTTATGGAAGCTGTAAGTAGTTAGTTACAAATCCATATCAAAAGCATAACTGGTTGAATGCATGCCTCAAATCTTAAACTCAACTTCAAAGTTGATCTTATTCTCATGTATAATGTTTCTCAGGCTGATGTTGATGGAAATGGGTCGATTGACTATCTTGAATTCATATCGGCTACAATGCATAGGCACAGACTTGAACGGGATGAACACCTTTACAAAGCATTCCAGTATTTTGATAAGGACAACAGTGGGTGAGTATTGCAAGATTTGCAGTATATTGTTACACATTCCAAACAAAATTCTAACCCTGTTTGAACAACTAGATAATCTTTTTCTTTACAATCACACATCTTTAGTTTCCCATGGTTTTATGAGCTTCCAGTAATATGGTAGACTTTTGTAGTTAAGTTCTTCTATTAAGGTTGATGACAAACATTCTATGAGAATTTTATTTTCATGCTGTTTCTAATCTCCAAGTCAATATGGGACAGATAAGGCTCAATGGCCTTATCTGCGACATGCACATTTGTACTAGCATACTCAGGCCTTTTTTTCTTCGTCCTCCACTATGGAAATTATATCAAATAAAATTTATATACTAATTTATAGTAGTTTACTTTAAATATCCACCATAGTAAAAAAGTTTACTTTATAGATTTCCAACCTCGGACACACATGGATGATTTAAGGGGACAGAATTACTCGGGCAGTTCTAAAAAGTTAAACTGTAGATGAACTTGTTAAAATTATAAAGTTTATGACGGAGAATGACCATTTGCTTCTCTAATCCCACGGACAGGCATATTACTAGAGAAGAATTGGAGACTGCCATGACACAGCATGGAATGGGTGATGAAGCAACAATAAAGGACATAATTTCTGAGGTGGATACAGATCATGTAAGTTGGTCTGAATTTAATCATGGAAACTCTGTTACAGATTATCAATGTTGTTGCTAATGATTCTTAAACTAACAGGATGGGAGAATAAACTATGAGGAATTTTGTGCAATGATGAGAAGCGGAATGCCACACCAGGGACCACTATTATAAATCTACGGAGTGGATTCGATTTCATATGTTCATGCGATTCATTATGAAAGCCATTTGGTTGAGAGACTTAACTGTCTCCCAGAATATGCAAGACACTTTTAGGTTCTTTGAAATCCCAATTCTCGTAGCAAGGTTGTTTTCGCACGTGTGGTGCTGAAAATGATTGATTGCTTGAAGTAATGTTATGCTTATGCATTTCTTTGTACATTTAATTTCCGTCGGCTGTCACATTTTCCAAGTGTCTTTCTTGAGCCCTTGAATTTTTATAGTTATCCTTTTAGTTATGGCAGAGGAAAGAATAATCTCTGGAGGAATTTGATTTCATTAACCTGTAATGTATGAGGAATTGCAAACTTAAGTCTTTAGTTTCCATAATGTATTGATAATATATTGTGCACGGGCAAGATTAGTAGTTTTCCTCCTTTTCTGCCATGAGCTTTTTTTTGTAAGTCAGGATCATGTTCGCTTATTTGGAAGCAAGTCATCTGACTGAGATTATATACGATTCTACATCTTAAGGAAATTCAATGCATGATATCAAAAAATTTGCATATCACAGGAGATATTTTATATATACTTTGTTTCCGACCCTTAAAACCCTAAGAGAAGTTGTTCTTTTAAAATTGGGCAACTTTTATAAATATTAAAAGAATAATTTATAAATTAAGGCTTACATGTTATAAATCTTTGTACATATTCAAACTAGATCGAGGTCACTTTTTACTGCTGGAACTATTATAACGTGGATTAATTTATTTTGATTAAAACACTAAATCATAACTAGTCTTAGCACACGCTGATTATCATAAACAAACATGTCTTTTCCATCACTAATCTACTTTTCACTGTGGAGTGCATGGAGGCGTGATTAATAATACATCCAACGGTTGTGGGTGATGGTGCAGCTTGATTGATCTTAGTAGTACCGTGGGTCCGAAGTTTAATCTTTCTTGGGGTAACGTCATGAACCTCAAAGTAATGAATTAAACTGATTATAGTTCCTAAGAATAATCAAAGGGCGCTCCAATTGTTGTAAATGCCTGACACTAATGAAGATAGTTTAAAGTTAATAAGATGGTATCCTAAGTTTTAGCTTCGTATTCCCTTCTTCACAACAATACCTTATATTAAGAGACAAGCATTTAAGTTATTCATCCACGTGAGCTTGTTTTTTAATTTATATATATTGTGATGTGAATCACACAGCCCACTAAACATATTAATTACCCTTTTTCTTTTCCTTTTCTGCATAACAATATTTGCAGTAGAGCCTTTAGTCAAGACAGAATGCTTATTCTATCCCTTAGTTAGTAGGTAATAAGAATATATTGTTTCTCTTGCTTATTTGGCAATTCAATTGAACTAGTTTTTGAATGGTGCCTCGGATGCTCCTATTATATGCTGTTAATTAAGGTAACTTTCATAACAAGACAATGCAATACTGATAATAAAACATGACAGTGAGTGCTACTAGTAGCAGAGCTTTGGTTAATGAAGACAACAAACAATGGTTAATTTGTTAATTAAATCATACAAGGGTGTACTGTCCATTCTCGTCAATGCATGCATTTTGCATTTTCCATTTTCCATTTTTAATAGTGCGTTTGGTTTTTGAAACAGATATATGAAAAACCAATTTAGAACCTGCAAGAGTTGGCAAAACTTCATATACATGAAAAATAAACCTCTTTGAAAATTTCACTATTCTAAAATCTTAAGTTAGTGGAAAAAGTATGGCCCGGAATACAATGAAAGGGAAAGAGAAGTGCACGTGCAGATGCTAATGCATGTTTTCTTTTTTGTTTAACAAAACTGAGAATGATATTAATCAAAACCCAAAACAAAAAGGCTTTTCTTTCCCTTGCATTGAGATCACTGTCATTTGCCTTTCTCCTTAGTCTTATGTATGCTTGGGTAAAAGACCTTAACCATGTTATTTTTCTACCAATATATTAGTTCTTAAGCAATCCTAGTATTGCTTAATTTAATTTAATTTTTGGTATTTATGTTTCTGCTTTTAAAGGGTATCTTTCATTTGACTTAATTTCTAGTCTAAAACTCGAGATTCTCATAGAAAATCATTTACTTAATCCACCATGGTAGATCATCAATCCTGTGCAACCTTGGTCAATGCATCAGCATTGTGTGTTATAGAACAAGAAGTGAAGGGAGATAATGTCAATGCTATTGCTGAGATTTCAGCAGAGTTAGAAAAGGAAAGGCAGAAGAATGCGGAGCTTGAGGAAAAAATATCGATGCTCGAAGCTCAGATAAGGGAAAGAAACATTGAAACTCAAGTAACATCATTTTTTTGATTTGTACTTCACTTAAATAAGTGTTGACTTGTTTGTAATTACATCCTCTAGAACATATGCATATCTCTCTGCATATTTCATGGATTATATGCAGAGGGAATATGATAACTCATTATGTTGAATTACTATTGCTTGATACTTCTCAGCTCCCTTGTTTATAATAATCAGCAAAAGCTAATGTTTAGAGTGAAAAAATGACACAGTATTATGCAGCAAATGAACTTTTTATATTTTTCTGATACAATGATTGATATTCTTTAAACTAAGGGACTAATATGCTATTTCTTAAATTTGAGGAATTAAATTTACTGACCCTTACAATTACAATTTCAAAGACTAAAATGTCTTTTTACCCATTTTTTTCTTTCTCAAAAGCTAAAATTTCAACCATTATATCAGGAAAATGACCAGCATGCAGTTGCAAGAAGCTTCAAGAATTTCAAAAGGAAGAAGATTGAAATGGAAGATGATGAAATAGAGAATATAAATATTTTCAAAAGGGAGTACAACTCTGATGATACTGAAGCCCTTGTTCCTACGGAGATTAATCCAGAAAATCCCACTTCAATAAATTGGATGAGCATGGATGATAGCCAAAATTTGTATTTTGAAAATGTTAAGGTTGCAGATTACAATGAAACAGACAGTGATGATGCATGCAATGATAATTATTTTGATGATATGGAAAACAATCAAAGACAAGAGGAAATTTATAACAATGCTGAAACTGTTAGCGTGCGACAAGGTTACCTTGCTGATCCTATTGATGAAGAATCAAATGTAACATGCATGGAAACTTTTTCTGGTCAAGTGAATGATCCAACCGGTATCATGAGACAAGAAGTACAAGAAAATCAAAAGACAGGTGACATGTTGGTTATTCCACCATCCGAAAAGGTTGAAGTCAAAATGCGACAAGAGAATAAGAAGCCACAGAAGGTGGTTTTCTGTCCAAAAGAAGTTAAAAGGATAATTGAATCTGAAGCACTTGAACAAAAAAATGCTCAGTCACACACTATAAGGAAAATTATAGTTTTTGCATCACTTGGCATAAGAAATGGGTGTGAAGATATGTATGAATTGAACTTCAACCATTTTAGCATTTTGAAGAAAGGAGAACCATATGTGTCTCCAATGAATCTCGGAGTAAGAGAATTCATTTCAGCTATAACTTGTTTTTAGTTTACAATGCTACTTTTCTTTGAAACCTCAATTTTGAATCTTGACATGCAAACTTTTGGCTCAAATAGTTCTATTCTACTTTAAATGCAATGATTATTTTGTTTATCTATGTATATAGGAGCATGTTTTATACGAAAATCCAGGTGTTAGGAGGAAAATATTTTATCCAAATCGACAGAATTCAGTATTATGTCCTGTCCAAATACTTGAAGAAGAAACAGGTATGCGTCCATCTGATGCTACATGTCCATCTTGCTTATTCTTGTGCATTAAATATGGTGGAAGAACAAGAAATCTTCCTCAAAATGAGTAAGTTTTGTACTGATAATGATTAGTACTATTTTACTAACTTCATTTTTTTTTTAATTATAAATGGGTATTGATCATGGAATCTTAGTAATAATGCAGTTTAAATTTTTTACATGTTTAGTCTAATAGTAATAATACAGATATGTGAGGCAGGGAATGGGAAGAAAAAAACTGAAGTCTTTTGGGCCACTTATGTGTCGAATGGCGATGTTGGTTCGTGTTCGCAGTGGAAGCTTTTTCTTTAAGGCATTGGGGATTACACTTTTGTTTATGGCAGGATTTCCTGATGATCTAGTTCAGACAGAAACCAAATACCAGAATTTAGATTTGCTTCAGAAATATTACAGGTTTTATCAAATTATACACTGCAAACTATTATGTAAAAGCATATATGAAACAGCAAGATATAACATGAGTCTTATAGCAGCATTGCTATAATTCATTTTCATCACAAAAACATATGAAAAGATGGCTTAAAACATTCATTGTAGATCATAGAATATTGTGACAAAATAAAGAAGAACGAATTTTAGTGTTGCAATGTTTGTGGCCAAAAGGTCTTAAACTACTTCTAAAGGCTACCTTTCTTCATCTGACAGGACTGATGAAGCTGCTGAAGGGGAGGATTTATTTCTTCAACATCCAATTGCATGCAACAATGTGAGATCATAAATCCCATGTTATTCATACAAGTTTTTTTTATATAAGCTTCCTGCCAATTGTTTTTCTTCCAAAATATTTTGCAACAATTTTTCATACAATGCATGTAACATATTCATAAAATAGCAACAATTCCACCACATTTTATCTATTTTAAGTTTTAATTGTCTTTCAAAATTGACTTATTTGAGATTATTTACTGGTATAAGTGTTTGTAAAAATATTTAGCACAACTTACGAAACAATTTATGACATGTTAATAAACTGTTTTCAGCTTATTGTTGTTGTAAACTCTAAAAAATAACTTATATAAAAATGAGTCGACTTTGTTTTATCTTTTATTATAGTAATAACTTATACGTAAGTACTTATATGATAAACGCTTAATTAAATTGTTTATCCAAACGGGGCTTTAATACTAAATAACACTTTTTTTTGTTAAGCTTCCTTGTTAGATTACTCATTGCTCCTATGCTTTCTACTTAATCTTGTTCAAGCAGGATACTCATGAACCTCAGAATTCAACTAAAAAGAGCCTTCCTGCAAAATCCAGAAGGAAAAAGCACTCTAATGCCATCATGAAGTCTCATGATTTAAAAAAGACACCACCTCAACAGCCAACACAAATGAATTCTGCTTCTGCAGCTACTCAATTTGGTTTAACTGGTTGTTCCTCTGATCCTACATATGCAATGGCGCCACAGCCAGCAGCAGCAGCAAGTACTTTTCTGCCAGTGATGTATTGGCCACCACCACCAACTGCATTTCTTCCTGGAATGTATCCTTCAACATTTGGATACCAATGTTTTCCTTCTACAGCAAGTTACATGTCATTCCAAACAAGGCCTTATTATTATAATCACCCTACCTGCAATTTCTCTTTAGAAAAGTTATTAGAAGGAAGTGGAAAAAATGAGACAGCCTCAGATGAAACTGAGAGTGACACTTATCATAGCAGTACAAAGCATAAGCAGGGACCATAGTTTCATAAATGAATGGTGTGAATGTAAAAGAAACATTTTGAACTCATGACAATTCCATCATTGATGCTTGCTTTTTCATTACTATGAGGCTGGAAATATGAAATACCAACCACAATTGATTGTTAATTTTATATTATTATTGTTATTATGTAACTACTTTTTACTCATTGTTATATAACCACTTGACTAATAAATAACTCTTCCTTTTTTAAGAACAATTTCATAAATTTGTTAGTCATTCATTTACTATTTTTTTTTTAATGTGTGGAAAAACTTAAAATTCTTTGTTAAGAAATGGCAAGAATTTTGGAGACCCCTACATGGAACGTGTCAATACAGTAAGACCTATTTATAATAATGGCAAATAGGACAGTGAGTCCACTACATTTTTATTTAAATGATTGTAAGAGCATTCATGGATTTAGGTATGTAGCTGCACATGGTGCAATCAAATTTTGTTGTCTGTGTGAAAATTTTCTTAAGAATAATAAATTATGCACCATATCTTTTCTTGAAACGAGAATAATATATTATGCACCGTATTTTTTCTTGAAACGAGTTGTTTTATAATACAAGTCAATATGCTTAAAATTATATGGCTTTGATGTCAATTATTTAATTTAATTATAGTTTTGATTTCTTTATTTTTATTAATTTATAAAACTGATATATTTTTTAAAAAATTCAATAATTTTAATATTTTTTTAAAAAAAATTAAACTAAAAAATAATGATTTGATGTATTTTAAATAACATGAGGTACAATTTTATGATATATAACCTTCTAAATACGTTAATTATTATATGTCATTAATTTAGTTACAAATATGAAAATTTGTAAAATTAAAAATTAAATTTTTATAATATTTTATTCTAATTTTATGAGTATTAATCATTCTACATAACGAGTGATTAAAATAATTAATTTTAAAATAGATAACTTTTTTATAAATTAATAAAAATAAAAACTAAAATTACAATTAAATCTATTTATATCTTAAAAAAATACTACCAAAAAAAAATAAATGCCAAAAACACATATTTGAAAAAGAAGGCATTGCAATGTCACATGAACATTCAAATCTATTAAAAGTTTAAAATCGACTATTTATATTGCGGTGAATATAAAACTGTTTAATATGCACTACCATCTATCAATTTTGATTAACAGAATAGAATGTGCTAAAATAAATATTAATAATAAGTTAAAGAGTATATTTCTAATATTTTTTTATATAAAATACAATTTATTAAATCATATGTGCACGTGTGTTCACCAAAAATAATATTAATATCATAGGTCACGTGCAGCTGTTCAAATTATTTCCCTTTATGAGTAGGCCAAGAGCCAAGTGAACGAACGTGATTTCATTTTGGCATTTGGTCTATTGTAGGACTGGATCTTATCCATTTCAAAGTTCCACCACTCCTCAGATTCTTTCTCATCTCTCAAATGAATTCAACTTCATATATTTGGTGTCACAATAATTTATTTTTACAAAGTTAGACTCATTTATCATGATTTTGACGATATGTACCAGACAAATGAGAATAGATACAGATGCATATTAAAAAATAAGTCGAGAGAAAAAAATTTAAATGACAAATGATGCAATAAAAAAGAAACATAAGCCTAAAAAACAAAGAGTTTAATTTAAAATATTTTAGATGGTCAAACATCACAATCACCTATATCTATCATTTTAAAATTAAAATTGTAATTAGCAGATTGTAATACACTTTAAATATAAAAACAATTTAAATGGAGTGTATATATAAATTACATCAAAAAATAAATATGAAAAAGAGTACGATGGTTTGGCCCACATACTCTTGTTTAATGGACCACTTGTTCGGTGGTTCCTTTTGTTTTTTTCTTACCTAGCCCAATTATTATTATCTGTATTGATATCATACCCCAATTATTTCAGTCTCTTAAATGTTTGCGTAATCTTCTAACCAGCCTTCAAATGAAACTAATTTCAAAATTAAGCATTTACAAATCATTATAACTTGTTTAACTATAGGAATTTTCATTTGAAAATTGGAAAACTAGGGAAATTTTTACTATTAACAATTTTATAAGAAATATAAGGAGGTTGGTAAGAGAGCTCTCATGTTCGACCCTCAAGCTCAACATATTACTAAAAAAAGTGTATATTTTGTTTACTCCAAAAGTGTAGTAACAAATTTTTTATTTTCTTTTGAGAAACGGAAAGATTCTTCTTGCCCTTCTTCATGAAACATAATGATTCACCTAACTTTATTAAAGAAATATATTGAAATTTCTTCCTTTGAATTTGAACCATTTAATAACTCCTTAATTAGTCTTTGTATTGAGTGCTGTCATATTTTGTATGTTTATTTGGACTTTGCAGCGTATGACACGCCTACATGACGTGTATATAAAACAACAACGTGAATAGCATAAATATCATATAAATAAATATAAACATCATCACTACCATCCTCGTGAACATGCCCAACACTGAGCTAGCACATTAATATTATTAAACAAATAAAAAAAAAAAGTTACATCTCAAAAGATTAATTAAAAACTAAAAGCATACAATTTCTCCAATCCCCATAAGATGAACTCCACAACCTCCAAAGGCTCAATTCATTGACCCTACAAACCAACCCATGTAAACAAAAGCTTTTATTTTTGCATAATAATAATATGTTACATAGTCTGGAGACATTAGAATATGAAATTCATTCAAGGTTGTTCATCAGAGTGCTGCTTGTTGGCAACACTGCATTGCTTCCTAATCTCACCCTTTGTGCCAGTAAGAGGATTGTTTTCAGATAGTAAAGTAATAGCTCTAGAAAATTCCTTGAAGAAATAATCTTGACTCTTAGCCATTTTCTTTACATAAGGTTTGGTCCTTTTGTCATGTGCTAATTGGTGATCCACTAACAAAAGACCCTTATTGTCCAATATATTTCTATAGTAGTTGTTATCTAGAATCATGGGGGTACCACGGTCATTTCTCACGTATTGGACTGCCTTTGGGTCTGGAATTGAATCAGGGCACTTCTTTAGCATGTGTGGAATGTGTTCTGGATTTAGTGCTGGATCAACTTCTGGATACAAACGGTGCACCAATTTCACACAATGGGTTCTACCAACACTGTGTGCTCCTGTTAAACACAATAATTAAAATCATACCTTATAAAATTATAATCTTTATGAATGAATTTATGACTATGTATAAAATAAATACCAAGCAAAGCAACAACTCCAGAGGTGTCAATTCCCATGGCACCAAATTTGTCAAGAACAGCAGAAATGGACTCATTGTGATCAGGGAGGTACTCCTCCAATAAATCCACTCTGCTCTTTCTACCATCCCTTCTTCCTGTTTTCAGAGGAATATAAGGTCCTCCTAGCTGCAACAAACTCATTTTCATTTAATTAACATCAACCGACACTAATCTTATTTATTTGCATAAATAAAATATATAAATAACTTCTCATTTGCAATTTATTATTATTAATTAATAAGTTCAGTCCTCAAATACAAATTAAAACATACATGGACTAGATCTAAGTCTCTAACTACTCTCTTCCATTTAATAATAATATATGCAAAATTAATATCATACTAAAAGTACTAGATTTGTGTACCTACATAATTTCTTTAAAAAGAAAAAACAAGTACCATTCCAAATTAGGATGAACAAAGTCAGAGACAGAACAAAAAAGATAAAATTACCGAAACAATGCCATCTCTAGCAGAAAGAACAAGGATATCAGAACAAGAAACAACTCCAGGACACTCTCTTTCAACAGCTTCTTTTATTGTATCAACGTATCTGAAATTCCTCAAACCAAAGCTTCTGTCATGTTCTTGTTCAGATAAGCTTCTTCTTGTGGAAGTCAGCAACAAAGAAGCATCACAGCTCTAAACACAAGTGAGAAAAAAACAAACTTTTTATAAGTCATTAAAAAAAGCTTAAAAATTTGTAAAGAAAAAGCAAAAAGAAAAGAATGGGTCGGAAATGAAGTTTACTTACCTGAACAGCACAGTCATGGAAAATGTTTCTGAGCCATGAGAAAGCAGTGTTCTTGTGACGCTTGTAAAGAAGTTTGACTTGTTCTTTGATGATTTCTTCAGCTTGAGGACATGATTCTTTGTAGTAGTTCATAAGAAGACCATTATCTTCCTGTGCAGAAGAAAGAGTGAAGAAGAGTTGTGGTGAAAAGGATAAAAGAACCAAAAAGATGAAAGCATGGTTAGGAGCCATTGCTTTCGTTTGTGAAGTTCAGTGTTGAGTGAGTGAACTACTTGCTCTGCTCTTTCTCTTAAATAATGCTAAATGTCATACTAAAATAGTACTAGTGTTAATTAAGTACAATAAGTAGGACTCATCTTTAATTATGTTTTGTACTTTCTATCTTCACAAAATGGAATTTTGATTCATTTCAAGACTAATTGGATTTACTCCTACAGCTGAATTATCGCACTTAATACAGTCAGAAAACCGATGACAATTCAATTTCTATCGAATGATCTTAAACAAAATAGATTTTTATTTTATAATTTCGTAATATATCAAATTTAAATTTAAATCATTCAATTTTTTATATAAGAATTATCGATTTTTTATTATGAGAATTGCAGAAACTTTTTATTATAGGAAATTCTAATCTTATTCAATTGCAGAAACTTTTATTTATATTTTATAATTCAAAATATTAAACTTAAATAAAAGTTGTCTATTTTTATTGAAAATACGATGAAAATCTTGAATAAAAATAAGATGAACTTAATGATTATAAAGATTGTACAAATAAATTTTAAAGCACGTGTCATTATAAACTTTATGTTCAATTTATCTTCTTCAATTTATATATATTTGATGCAAACAGATTAACCGCTAATCTTTTTAAGATATTTTAAATTCTTTTAAGTGAATTTAAAATTTATATCAAATCTTTCGATCAATAATAGTTTTTAAGATAAATTTTTTTTATATACTCTTGTGTAACATAGAAAAAAAATAACTCTATAATATTTTTTTACAGAAATTTGATTAGTGTAATATGAAAATTATGTTCTTATTATTGTCTTTAAAGTATCTATATTTATAGTGCAACTCGTATAATTGGTGAAAGAAAATAACTCTTAAAACACTTTATAATTAATAATAATTTAATAGATACATTAATTTAATGACTAAAATTTTTTTTTAATCTAAATATTATAACTATTTGACCAAGTGATACATTAATATAAATATTAAAGAATTTCATATATATTTTAAAAATTATCCTCACTAATTGAAATACAAAAAATTATGTTATATTAATAAAAAAAATTATTAAAACTCTATTATTATAATATGAAAAAAATGTAATTTAAGATAAATAAATGAGTCGAAAGAGGTACATATTTACCAATATATATTAAGTCCACCTAACATGTATTTTGTATTGAAAAGTTGACCCAAAAACTGAATTAATTCACCTAAAGACGGAACTTATAATTTAAGAGGATTTTCCAATTTATGGATAAGTCCTTTGAGATGAAATCTCTTTTCATTTATGACTTCATCTAACCGTTGAGGATGTACTTATCATTAGATTGTGCTTACTACAATTTTTTTTCAAGGTATGAATTCCTCTAATCTTACAAATGTATAATTTGAACAATTAAAATTTGATCATTTTGCCACAATTCTGAAGTGGTTAATACATTTAAAAAAATTTAAGTCGTTTAATACTCCATCAATTTTACAATGATTTATTCGTAAAATAAATTTATTTCAAAATAAATGAGTATTTTTGTTTTTAATATAATGTTAATTATTTTTTTATAATGTTATTATAATTTGTATTAATATTATTTCTATAATTTTTAAGTAAATATATTTTATTTTACATTTAGAGTAATAATAAATATACCACAGATATTTAATATGAGTAATTTAATAAAAAAAATACTAACTTTAATTTGAATATAAAAAAATTAATTTATAGTAAATACATTAATTATCGACGATTTAGTTTTATCTGTAAAACTACATAAAATATTGGATTTTCTCTTCATTTATATATTTTTTATGTTAATACCTAATGATTTATTTATTGCATGAGGAAGTAAATGGTTAATAAATATTAGATACTCAAGAATCAAGATGGTAGTAAATGAATGTATTTACGTGGCAAAGGTAAAGAGCAACAGCTGAAAGAGTGAGAGCTACTTCAACGTTGGCAGAGCGTGTCTACCTCTACCCTAACACTCAAACTCATTTTTTTCATTTTCAGTGCCCCTCATAATTAATAGTAATAATGACCACGAAATTAGTTTTTTATTTTTAATAACCTAATTTTTTTTAAATATTATTAATATATTTCATTTTCAAATTATATATCAAATTATCTTATTTTTTTATAGTTGGAAGTCTTTATTTATAAAAATTATTTTATTAAATAAAATTATGTTTGTAATGACAAACTTTTTATGTTCAATTTTTTTTTTAAAGTTAACGGAAATATATATATATAATATAATTTATTTATAGAAAATAATATAAATTTTATAAAAATTATAATAAAATTGATATCAAAGATAGTTATTAATATGAAAGTATAAAATTTTGACGAATAATGATTATTACTTAATAATATGTATAAAAAAGTTTTAAAAATTTATAAATCAAATATTCAATTAGACTATAAGAAAAAACAATTTTTTTGCAACACTTCTTATCTGTATATATGAAAAAACATTAGTAATGTAAACCTTTAATATTAATTTTATAATAATTTTTATAAGAGTTGTAATTTTTTATGAATAAATTTTAATTTAATATTAATTTTATAATAATTTTTATAAGAGTTGTATTTTTTTATGAATGAATTTTAATGAATGATATTAATTATATATATTTTTTGCTAACTTCAAAAAAGAAAAATACAGACATCAGAAGTACATTTTTCAAAAAGTTATTTTTTTATTGATTTTTTCTTAAAGAAATCTCCATTATAATTTTAAAATTCCTTAAAAAATTTGTCTTGATAAATGATAATTTTTAACTATATAAAAAACAGAATAATTTAATATATAATTTTTAAAAATATATATTAATAAAAAGAATTTAAATTTTGATCATAAAAATAAAAACCACGAAATTATTATAATCTTAAGTCTGGTAAAAACAACCCCACTTCTATTTTAAAAATTATTTTTTTATTCTCTCAATAATTATGTTGGTACTCTCTACAGAATCATCCATTTTTATTAATTCTAAGGACCCGTGGTGACCAAAGTAGATCTCGAAATTTAAATAGTACAGTTATCATATTAAAAAATTGAATCTACAATCTTGTAGATCTAGATCAACTTTTTATCAATTAAAACAATTTTTATTGATATGCCATGAATTTATTTTATATTTAATATAAACATTATTTTGAGATGGAATTGTATATAATAATTTATATTTAATTATTTTATAAGAACTTAGAATAAAATTTTATAAAAAATAAAAATTAATCTTGCGAAATATCATTCAAAATTTTAATATTATTACTTGATAAGTATTCATTCCAAATATCATTCAATTTTCACCATGAAATAAGCAATGGGGCCAACACTTTGAAAGGAGATAGAGAGGATGCTTCTCAAGCTACTCTTGCCAATAACATGTTCCTTGCTTCTAAATATAAATTATTTTGTTAGCGATTTCCGTGATCATGTCCTCGTAAATAACTTAACATAAAAAAATATGGAGTAAATAATAATTAAGTTGCTCTTCATATTAGCTTGCATCGGTGATGCTCTAAGCTAACAGGAGCAGATCATAAACATAAAATGATTAAACACCATAATAAGCTATTAAGCTACAAAGCCAATTAAATACATCCACGATAACACCCAAGCACAATGCCACACTTTGATTAATTATACTATTAATAGTGGCCCTCACTTTATATAAACAAATACTTTACCCAAATTTTCTTGGCATTGCTGAGATCTGTGCTTTTTTATTTTTTTTTATTTTCAATAAATACTTTTACATTTAGTCAATAAAAGAAAACTTTTGATATGATTGATGGTTTGGATGTCCTATTTTTATCTATTAATTTAGTATATCTTATTTTTATCTATTCATGAAATTAATTAATATATTTTAAAATTTAATCCTTTTGATTTATTTTTTTATATTTTTTTAATTAATATATAAAGATGTCATAATTTAAATATGTAATATATAATATAATAATATTAAATAATTAGTATTTATAAAATTATAATAATATTTATTAAATAATTTAATTTTAATTTATAAAATTATTTACTTTTTAATTTAATAAATAATTAATATATTTTAATAGTTTTACGTAAATTTATTATATCATTTAAAATATATCAAATAATTTTTTTTTAATTAAGAATATGAATAGACGTTTTATATGCTACAAATTTTTTTAATTACAAATATGAAGAGACTAAAAGTGACCTAAGAACCATATTGTCCCTGCCGTTTTATCCCTGGCGGACGTATTTAACTTTTTTGCTGATAACTACTTATATAAATAGAGGCAAACCTCAAGGTAAGTTCACTTAACTAATTATATACTAAAAACTCATTGTTGTTGTTTTTGTTTTACCAAAAGAACCATGTTGCTCAACGGTTCAAAAAACTGTGCATACTACAATTTTGTCCATGTATGGGCTATGTGCTCGTAAATTTGTAGACATTGGATTCGGAAGAAGTATTCAATGAGTGAGGTACCACATGCGCTGACTGCTTCAGAAATGCACACAACTTCAACTGGACAAAAGAGGCATGTGCTCATTTCATTCTCCAAGTCCAAGTGGGACAGTCCTATTCAATTTTTAATTAACTTTGATAGTAGTAGGTTGATCAATTATTCAATTGGCATTATCGATGGCATTATCTAATTAAGAGACTGGCTTAAGCCATAATTCGATAAGAAATCATATTCATTAAAGTTATTATTTAACACTTTATTTGGTTTAGAGAAACAACTTAAAAGAAAAAAGAGAAAAGAAAAGATAGTACCAAATAGAATAGAAAGTAAGATGTTTTTTTCTTTCTAATACTCTTATAAACTATTAACCTAAAATATACAAATTTAAATCAAATATAAATATAAATTAAAAAAATCACAGAATTTGATATTAAATTTAAAATGAAATATTAATAATTAATTTAAAAAAATAAGTTAAATATGAATTACAATTTAAAATTAGATGAATATGAATATTAATTGAAAATTTTAAAATAAATATTATTTTATAATGGTAATTTTTTCATTTACATACAATATATATGTTATCTATATTTTGTTTATTTTACAAATAAAACTAAATTATTTGGTTACTCGAAAAAAACTAGATTTAAATATTAACTATTCTTTGGAGATCAATTTCATATTTAAATAATTTTACTGTTCATACACTTCACTTGCCAGCTTTCCAATTATGATTTAGCACCAAATGATAGCAATTGAAGGTTATAACTCAAAAAGAAGTAAAAATTGACAATCCCACGCAAGTTACTCACTCATTGTAATGAATGCAATAATAAACCAACAGCACAAGGTCCATAACGATAAGGCTAGTATGCTTTTTTAAAGGCAGAGTAAATATAACCAAAACTGGAAATTTTGTCAAATCCTTCAGCATCGCGTTTTAGGCCCACTTTCCAACTGTATTCCATAGACCTTAATTTGATGCTAGTTATACCCATCCCACGGATTAATTAAACCAATCACCAGTCCCTCTTCTGGTAATTTGATAAAGACAATCAGACATTATATTATGAGTTCAGGAGTATTCTTTATAGCATCAGACAGCCAGATAGCTATCAAGTATCAACTATAGGCTGATCAGTAGTACAAGCACCATTAAATTAAATGGTTGTAAAACTCCTCCTTGGACTCGACTTGACTCGTAATAATATCATTAAAAACAATAATTCAATATTTATCTTATTAAAACAAATATATTTGTAAATAAATAAATATTTCTTATAGAAATTTAAGACTAAGATTATGGTTAGTTTCAAAAAATAAAAAAGTAATTTGGTTGAGTAACTTTTAAATAGTTTACTTTATCTAACCATAAATAAATTGTAAAATAAAAATACATAAAACCAACAAAGCCTCATGGCATAACAGTTGTCGCGACATCACTAAAAATGTATTAACACTGATTACTGTAATAGTATGCGACAAAAGTTGAACATCCAGTTAGCCACCTCTCCCATATGCAATATTTACCAATCCGACCAAAGGTTGAACAAGATTTCATGAACTTTAGACATCCAGACTCAGCATTTTAACGGTTGGCCAGTTAGAATCTTTGCATTGCATATTAGCACTCGTAATGAAGTTCACGTCAATTGCATATTAAAGCCAATTCTTAACCTCAAATGCTAGTCCATTTGTTATCTCTGGATCTGTCTGCATCTAACATCTGCGACAACGTGGCGAATGTGTGGAGCATACCATTTCACCCTTTCAACATGCTCTACAGAAACCTCCCAACAATATCCTGAAAGAATCACAATGGTGTTGACTAATCAATAATTACTTTCGAAATTAGATCTCAAGAGTTGCAGTGGGAGTGGGAAATAGTAAAAGACGTGTAATTTTAAAATTCACAAAAGAAAAGATGCTACCTTCAGATCTAGCAATTTCAGATATTGACTTTGATAAATGATCAGTCCACTGACCCTCCTCTGAGTCCTTTGTATTCCCATGAACATGTAATGTTCCACCTTCTTTCCTGCAATGTTGATTCCATGAACATGAATGAAGCAAAATTAAGCCAGTAATATCCACACAGAATTTTCTCCATTGTCCGGCTTGGAACGCATGCTTTGTATATCAATTCAGATTTCGAAGATTTCATTACCATCAACAGAAGTAAACAGTCATGAGTTGGAAATCAATTAGTGATATACATAGATTTCAATCAGGCAAGTTACAGGATGGTACTTGAACCAAACTTTAAGATCAATAAAATCGAAGTCAGTGGAATAACACCACTTAAGTCAGACAAGCCAGTTTAAAAATGTTTTTTTATAATAAAATACTAGGCACCAAATATGAAAGTTTGTCTTCAATTTTATTATCCAAATGACAACACTTTTAGAGAAGAAATACAATAAGTTCGAGAACTCAGTGCCAGTTATTCAATGTCAATCATCGGGGATACTCGGCTATTGAGAGCAAAAGCAAAGAAGAATTTTCTGGCCAACAATGCCACAAAAATAATAGTATTATGGACGTGGAAGCATCATCAATCAGAATTTAATCAATTTATAGATTCTCATGGTGCCTAAATGCTGACAACAAAGTAACTCCAGTTAAGTATGTTGAATTGAAACTTGTAAGGTATGTATTAGTATCTCAATTACCTTAAAGCCCTCACAGCGGTGACCCAGCTACATTCACTAGATGGAAGGAGACCAAGACAGACTCTATCAGCTACACCCTGAAAATGAAAAAAATCAACATACTTGGTTAAGTAATTTCCTACTGCGTATATCAATGGGTGCTAAGATTCGATAGGCCTGTAGGTATCATGACCATTTGTAGTCAGTTTGCAAACTTGAAAAAAGTAAACGACAGAGTAAATAGTTTACCAACCACACATTTCTTTCCTTTTATTTATCTTTTAACCAAAAAACAAGGGGATAAGATAACTCCTTTTCACTTAATCTTCTTTTCCTCCAAACAAACTACCCTCACTCAATTTCCTCACTTTTATTTCTAACTTTTCTTCCATTATTCATAAATTGGCCAGGTTAAAATTTAACACCGATGGGTTGTCAACACTAACATTGGGTATCTTTGGCTCCTCCAAGAAACAAGAGAACTGCAGTGAGTTTACTGCTGCATAACAGGGAGTATGATAAACTTTATCTACAGCATACAACTATAACATGTATGCCGTAGATAAAACTTCAAAACCAACAGGGCGATGCCATGTCTCCTCAAAAAGGACTGGATGGTTTAAATTAATTACAATTAAAAGAAAGCAATATGTAAATACAGATCTTTGTTTATAGGAGAAATTGAAAATACACAATATACCAGCATACCTTGGGAGCTGTATTTCGATTATCTCCTTCAAGTACAATACAACGGTCAGAAACAGAATTTGATTGTAGATTATGTCGGAGTGCTTCTATGGCATGGGGATTCCATTCACAGGCATAAACAAATTTTGCCTGGGCCCTGAATATTATTAATTGATAGAGATTAATATCAATAATATTAAAAATAAAAACCTCAGAAGCAAGCAAACCTGAAACAGTTAATAGTAGAAAAAAAATCCAAAACTTAATCTCAGTTTAATAACTTTAAGAGTGAAGTCCCATCCCCATAAACAAATGCAGATATTCAGATCCAGAGAATGTATTTTGAAAAGTTAGATTACCAAATAATTGTGGCAAAAGTGTCCAAAGAAAACGAAAACAATTGTTTCCACACAGCACGCCATAATCTTGTCTGGGCAATACTTAAAAATATAAGACAGTATAATATATTTAGAAATTATGTATAATGCACAACCCTGCCTGTTCAAACAGACAAAATACCTGACAAGGAAAGGTAGCACAAAGTAGCCAATGCCTGCAAACAGATCAACTATAACCTCATCTTTGCAATCCAACCTGGCCATCCGGAGCTTCTCGGAAAGATTACCACATGAGAACATGCATTTTGTAGCATCAAAAGAATAGAATATTCCATTTTCTCGATGGTTGACCCAACCATCATCTCCAACAAGAATCTCCAATGTACTGTCTCTTGTACCAGTTGCAGCAACTGGGCCCTATAATAAACCAAACCAGCTTACTTGTGTCATAAATGAATGTATTCACTACAAAGCTATTGCAGGCATAGTTAAAACAACTTTCTGTTAAATAAACTAAAGTTCTAAGACAATTGCCCTGGTACTAAAGTATTACCAGTAACAGCAAGATTTTTTCCTTCCAAAGATCAACCACAGCTCAACATTCCTAGGTTGCAAATTAAAAAAAACTAAATGTTAAGTCCTTTTGTAATTTTAGCCTTCAGCCCTTCATAATTTGTCTAAACACTGGTTGCTCTTATCTTGGAAAAATATTTTAAAACTAGATTCCAACCTAGATGAGCTTATAGATGTACATTTAATAGAGAAATATATCTTTTAGCATTTCCATTTCATTCACAAGTGATAATTTAAATATTTCATATTTACCAAATGTCTTCATTAAATATATTCTCTCATCTTTCATACATTTTTTATACATGTTGCATCTTCAATACTAAAAATTCAAAAATATTGTCTATGTATGAGGAAAAAAAGTTAATCAGTACGATAAAACCCGGGCAGGAAAAGCACAAAAGCAAATTTATGTTTTATTTATGTATATTTGATTACTTGGCGAGCAAGACGATGAGCCTTAAGTGATTTGGCAATAATTGGCCAGAGCTCTTCCGCAATAGAGTCCCACAAAAAATTCTTGAATGAAGTAGCTGGAAGTATAACAATATCACCAATCCGATCCCACCTGGAAAACATTAAAGATTACTACAAAACACACCACTAAAAGGATTGCATCCAAGAACAGAAACCGTAAATGAATGGAAAACATGCACAAAGTTGAAAAGCAAGCTGCATAGAAGCAATCTTAACAAAAGAACCTTGTTGGCAGTTCCTCTATAAGCACAGTCGGTAGGCCTTTTTTCTCAATCAAAGACGTTACTGCTTCAGTCATTACTTTCAAAGGAGTCATTGCAGTTTTTTTCGCTTCAACAACCTTATCTTCCAGCATAATGGCACCATATTCGTGGAGAAGAGTCAGTGCTTCAGAAATAGATAAGTTATTTAACAAGTATCCATCTTGTGTAAGTGGTTTTGAAAGTGGAATTTCATTTTCACCATCAATTGCATCTCTTGAAGGATGACTCCTTTCATGAAATACAGCAAAAAGCTCTTGATGGACAGGAAAACAGATATGTGCTCCACCCTCTTCAGAGTATGCCTTCTTCCCCAAGTCTAACCATCCAAATTTCTTCAATATATCTTTACCCTGCTTTGCATATTTCTTTTCTAGTTGCAGAACACAATGTGATGGAATCGTCGGACTTTGACCATTGGTGTGAGGCACGTTATCATTAAAATATAAACTTCCATTTTCAGATATATTTGGTAGCTGTTCAAGTTGGGGTCCTTGAGAATTTTCAACCTTGTTTCCATTCATCCCTCCATTTTGGCCAATTATATGCTGTTTTTGATTTTTGAAAGGCATAAAATCTTCATGTGAATGCATTAATTGGAGCATGCTGACTTTTGCTGGCTCACTGAATTTGGTTCCAAATGCATAGCATGATGCACCGCCCCCAACTATAACAAGATCATCACCGACGACATTGGCGGTACTACGTACAAATAAATCTTTACCAACAGAATTAAGGGTAACATGTTTCCATATATGAAGCTTCAAATCAAGTAAAGCCAACTCTTGATAATGCTGCGTTACTGGACAACCACCAAGAACTCCAAGATGATTCTTATAGACATAAATTGAGTGGGAGAACCTAGCGTGTGGGTTCCTTCCAGCGGTTATTTCCTTATTCCACTGACCCATCTGAACATCAAAGCTATACAAATCCCCAAGTGCTTTCCCACCATCGTATCCACCAAACATAAAAATATGAGAATCTGATGCTACCATTGCATGAGAGTGACGAGCACAAGGGCAATCCCCAGAAACTGGAATTTCTTTCCAGTGTAAATTAATTGTATCGAGAATATAAAAGGAGGAAAAGATAATATCATTATCAAGTCCTCCAAATACATAAATCTTTGAACCTATTACAGCTGCAGCATGTCGATGCCTATCCAACATGAAAATATTAACATTAACTGTGAACATAATATTGTCAAATCAAGCACAGAAAATAAAGTTACTACACCTTATAACAGTGTTACAATATACAGCTTAATAAGTTGTATGCACATGAATTAACATATCATTAACCTAACTAGCAGAAGTAATATATATTACTACAACACAACTATTTTTTCCTACTGTATAATCGCTCGGTAAGTGGCTTTCAATGAGCTGGTGCAAGCAATAACAGACGAACATTGCAAAGTATTACCTGGGAGGAAAGACACTGCCACCACATTGAAGTAACTTCCAACAATTCTTAGTTGTATCGAAACTCCATACATCACTCAGAATTTTATCAGGACCGGTCCGACCTCCAATCACAAACATCAAATCTCCAACCAAGGAAGCTGTATGGCCTAATCGCGGAGAAGGACAAGCTCCTCCAATGGTGTTGATTGTCTCAAGATTGCCAGAACATGGATCAAGTAGCAACAAATCATTTCTTCTAGCATGTCTCCCCATACCTCCAAAACCACCACATACAATGACTTTCTTGTGGTTGGCATTATCCAACGCGCAAGCGGAGTGACCCCATAGGAAAAGTTTCTCCACTGGCTCACCAACAATTTCAATATGGGAAATTGACAAAGTACAACCAGGAGAACCCACAAACCCTGCCAACCATTCAAAGATTCAGACTTTTTCGATTGATATTAAAAGGAAAGTTGCCCTGCAATCAGATGCATATGGATATATATATCAGTACTGATTTGAATTTTAATGACTCTGGCATATTCATTCTAACAGCGAAACTGACATACATAGCATATATATAGTCAGCCAATATCGTATTCAACATAGAGCTCATAATAGTCTAATCAAATGGCACCAAGGGGATGATTTAGGGCCTATTTGGATTGCCTTGTTTGGGCCTATCTATTGGCATAAGTACTTATGACTGTGTGACTATTTGGGAGAGCTTTACGAAACAACTTATGATGTTTTCTGCTTATTTTCATAAGCACTTCGGGATACCAAAAACAGTTTAACTTCAAATAAAGCTTATACATAAGCACTAAACATTTAATTAAGCTGCTTATTAGAAAAAGAGCCTTAATCATATAGTTCAAAAAAATAATTAAATTTTACATTTCAAAAAGGGTTAACTAAAGAAACAACTTATTATCCACTGAAATACCTGAAGAGGTTTCGGAAGCATTCCCGTTTGTCAATTGAGATTGATCATCGAGTTGAAGGTGACTGCAAACAAGCTCTACACCGTTCGTTTGCGACAAACGATTACAATTATCCTCAACTATTGCTCCATTGGACTGCAACAATCGAAGAAACCTCTCAGTTCTATTCCTATTCGCTTCCATTTTATTGTTCGCAACTTGAACAAGGTAACGAACATACTCAGGCGTAACCATAATTTTATGAGTATCTCCCAACGGAACTTCCATGCGTATCGAACAACGAATAGCAATGATAACGCGCTTATTAACATTTGTAATTCCAGATTCTCTGAAACCGGAAGAAATCGCGAGAGAAACGAGTGAATGAGCAGAAATTAGGTCTTTGCACTCGATAGCGATAATGAGAGGTTCGAATCTGAAAACGAGTTCGGAAAGAGGTGACTGAGTTGACTCGGAAGAGAAGAGGAGTGGAATGAGCGAGTTAGGATCAGCTGGATCGTGTGAAACGAATATCCATGAGCCGCCTTTGGCTTTTTTCTTTGTTTGGGGAGATGGAATTGGAGAGATGGGTTGAGAGAGGATGGAAATTCTTCCGGAGCATGAACTTGTCGTGAAGTAATTAGGGCTTTGGTTGAGAGTGTTGATGAGAGGGATTATCGGTGTATCTAATGAACCTTTTGGTGATTTATCAGATTCTGTTGAGTTCAATGAAGCTAATGTTGTTGCTTTTCTCTTTTCGAAATCCATTCTGTTGCTGAGTTAACTCAACTGGTTAGTCCTAAACCCAGCAAAAATCTCTGAGCAAAAAAGCACACAGGAAAGAAGCGACGACGAAGGTAGTGCGTGATTAATCAGACTCGGGTTATGATTTTTAATTAAATGGGTCAAATATTATACTACGCCCATCCATTATTGCTAATAAATTGTATGGCCCATTTTCAGCAGTGTTATTTGCACCCTTGTTTTTGCTAGTATTCCTAATATTTTTTTTTTTTTTAATTTCAATTTAAATTGTGTTCCAAGTGAATCATCATTTTGACTTGACTAAAATATCGATAAAAAAGCATATAAAGAAAGAGTTTTTCAAGAAATGTAGAGTTCTTACAAAGCAAAATATTGATTGACACAGGAGAGTATTAAAGTAAGGTATCCACTAAAAACACTAACCTTTCTATTACTATGAAGAGGGAAAAAAGAAAGATATCCAATATGGTGTGATAAGAAAAAATAATGGAAATGTAATGCATTTTTCATTTGAAAAAACTATGACAATACATTTATAACAAACTAATAATAGGGCAAAATGGTACGAATACAACTATAAATTTTGTTTCGTGGAATTCGAAGTTGAGTTTATGTTATCGATATCATCAATGGTTGAGTGGCGAAAAAATTTATATGAGATATTTTAGTCCTATTTCTAAAAAATGCTAGGCAAACAAAGTTCATTATTTTCTTTCTCGGGTGGTTTTAAGCATAAAGGTCAGAGGTGTAGTTGTGTTGGGCAGATAAATTTTGCTAGAGATAGTATACTATATTGTTGTCAGTATCAAGTTGAATAAAAAAAAAATTAAACAACCCATAAACGAGAAGGTCTGTTTCATATAGATTTGTATAAGTTATTTCTAAGAAAATTTATTTAAAAATAATATTTTTATTTTAAATTCATTTTTTATATACTAAATAAGTAATTTTGATATTTAATAATTTAGATATTTATTATTAAAAAAGTTAACACGATAATAATTACATTTTAAAAAAAAGATGATATTTCAAAAATAATTTTGATCAGATGTTTTTCAAAATAACTTCTTATTTTAATCAATTTTTGAATTTTAATTATTCAAAAAAAGTTATAAGAGGAAGAAATATTTAAAATGAATATTTATAATAAGCTATTTACATCAATTTATTATTTGAAGTTTTACCAATTTAAATAAATTATAACAAAAATATTAAATAATATAAAAATTGTTTAAAAAAATTGTAATAAATAGACTCAAAATCTTAATTCTTTTGACAAAGATAGAGTGTCCAAATCACTTATTTAGTTGATCTTAATTTAATGCAATGACTTTGTTCTCCTAAACTTCTTTATGTCCGAAAAGTTTAGTGTAAACGACAATACAATAACAGTTTTTGTTTGAGAATAGTCTCCACTTATATGAATAGGTTGAGTCAAAATAAAAGAAGAAATTATTGATTTATCAAATTAAATAAATAAATCTCACATTAAATAAAAATACACATATTGAATATATTAATTAAAATAACAAATATATCTTATCATAGTAATTATATGTTGCTCTTAACTCAATGTTGAACACCCTTGTGACCCAATGCAAAGTGATTCTATCTATTTGAATATTTAAAAAATATATTAAGATAAAAAACATTATTACTATATTGAAGTTTCCCATAGAAAATAAATAAAATTTCCTTGTAAGAAAAAACAAGATTGTAAAGTCCAGCTTTGTACTGATCGGGATAAAGATTATTAACATCTACTATAAATATAAAAAAGACAGAAGTATAACAATACAAATTTATCTTTATTTAATTTCTTTCTCACATTCTTATTTAAAAATGAACAATAATTTTTTATTTTCTAAAAAAAAACTACCTTAATAAGAAAGAAGTATCTATTTTATAAAAATGTATTAAAAAAACAACTATAAAAAATATAAATTTATAGTACTTTTTAAATTAGGTATCAAATTTATTATTATAAATTTATAATTTAAATGTTTGAAATTTATTACTATTAATTAAATTTATTATTAGAAACAAACTTCTGAAACAATTTCATAAATTTTTAAAAATTATAAACTTTCGAAATTAAAAAATTTTATATTTCTGAATTTTATATTTTAAAATTTCAGTTTGTTATAAATTTTTGAAGGTTTATATATTTTGAAAATTTTAAAATTTAAAAAAAAAATAACCGTCAAAAGTTTTATTTTTATAGAAACTTTTAAAGAATTAAAAAATTAATATTTCAAAAATTTTAAAATGTTCAAATTTATTTTACTTTTAAGTTTTAAAGATTTCAAATATTTTAAATATGTGATTCGGATAATTCAAATTTTTTTAAAAAATAGATAAAAAAATAGAAGAATTTTTTTTATAAATAATATTGAAGATATATATATAATATTTTCCATGGAGACGGGAGTGGGGTGGGAGTGCATGTTTCAAAACTAATCCAAATAGCGTAAGCCCAGCTCGAAAGAAAAACGGCGCAAGCCCAATTTTGACCAACGGCTAGTATTCCTATAAGGTAACATTTTTAATTTTAAAAAGGCATATTAATCTAACGGCTCTATTTTGCTTACCATTTAAATTCCTGCCTCGAAATATAGCTGTTTCAACAAAACAAAAAAAGCCGTTACACGAACACCATCTTCTCACTTCTCAGTTCCCAATCTTTAAGAATATCTCAAAATAAAATCTCAGTGTTTCTCGCCACTTGTTTTTCTTTCCCATTTCCACATTCATTCTACTTTCTCTTAACACACGCCAATTCAATTTTGAATCAATGTCTTCCAACAACAACAACAAATCTTCTTCACTTCCATCAAACCCTAATTCAAGAAATTCAGAAATCAACCCTATGAGAAGGAGTTTTACTGGAAACCCTTTCTCCAAACCTTCTCTCGTCGCAAACCCTAGATCCAATTTCTCCCACACCCCCGCCAATAGTCCTTCAGGTATCTCTTCTCTCTTTTCCTTCTTATATATATATAATTTTTTTTTCAAATTATGAGAATCATTTTTATTTGAAATTTTTGGGCTGATTTCTGCATGGATATTGATTTTGGTATTTTATGTAGATTTTTCAAGAAGAAGCTTTGTTGATGACAAAGAAAACGCAAAAGATCAAACTTTGAAACCGGCAAAGGTTCGATCACCAGCTGCTACTTCAAAGACGGCGAAGAATTTCATGTCTCCCACGATCTCTGCTTCGTTCAAGATGGCCGAGTCCCCCAGAAAGAAAATCCTAACTGAGAGGAATGATGCTATTCCTTTTTCTGACCCTAAAACTCATGTTCGCAAGGTAACATTTGCCGATCCTTTGGAACAGAAAATGCTTGATGCTTCATTTGACGGGGATAGTATCCCCTTCCCCAGTTTTGAGGATAGTTCTGATGATTTGAGTGGTGAAAAATTATGTGATGCTAATGTTGTTCCTTTGATTCCAATGGAGGATTTGTCGTTTGAAACTAAGCATGTGAATGTTCCTTTGATACCAAAGAATGATACCACAGATTTGTCATTTGAAAGTGTCCATGTTCCTTTGATTCCCGAGAATGACATTCACATTGAGTCCCCATTTGAAAATGTTTCCCAAGAGCATGATTTTGTTAACCTTGACCCTACTTTTAAGCTTAGTCCTGCTCCTACTCCTCCAATTTCATCCACAGCTGCCATCTTAGATCATGTTGATGCCGATCCTTCAGTACCACCTTATGACCCTAAAACGAATTACCTCTCACCAAGGCCACAGTTCCTTCATTACAAACCAAAACCGCGAATGGCAATCTGCAGTAACAGAGAATTGGAGGACAGTTTCATGTCTGCAAGCTTTTCAGATACGGAGGTAACTGAGGATACTCAGTCTGACGACTCACAGAAGGAATCGGAGGATGTTTCTTCAGATGAGACTGTGATGCAAGAAGAGGAACAAATTTCTGAACCAAGTCCTGTTAGGGCTCAACTTCCGGAGAACATGGTTGAAGAAAAAGAGTTGCGAAAACCAAGCTTCTCTGTGAAATCAAAGGCTTTTGCACTGATTTTGCTTATGTTGGCTGCTTTTGCATCAATCTCAATCACAAATTCTCCCGGGATTGATTATGCTTTGTTTGAAGACTACTATGAGGCTTATAAATTGTCTGAGTTTTCAGAGTTTGCAAGGGCTAACATTGACCAATTCTCCCATTTTGCAAAAGAAAATTTGGATGTTTTGGCTCGAAACTTACATACTTGGTTTACCAAGTCGCTGTCTTCACTTTCTGAGTTAATGTCAGATGTTAGAGGAGCACCACATTTGGCCAAACTGAAGTATTTTAACTTGACTGTCCTGCACGGCTATGCTGTAGTTGACCAGTGTCCTATCTTTGGTCGTGGTGAAAATGAAATAAGTGGCACTCACTTAACTGTTCAAGAAAGTTATACTGCCTCAGAGCTCGCTGATGAGTATCTTGATGACATCTCAGCAGAACATGAAATATATGAAGAGCAATTTCAGCAAGATATGGGAATGGCCACTGGATTTGAAAATGCTATGGATGCTCCAGCAGAATCTGAGGAAGTGCAGAAGGGAAATCCAGCCACTATTATAGAATCAGAAGAGCTGATTTTGCAATTAGATGAAGCTGATAATTTAGATGCAAAGCTGGCACAAGAAATTGACTCCAGCTTTGATGTTGAAGATGGTTCACAAGAAATTGTTTCCAGCTTTGATGTTGAAGATGCTTCAGAATCCGAGGAGGCACTCGAGGGCCAATCTGCCACTCCCGTAGATCCAGAGCAGGCTTTGCAGCTGGTTGAAGCAGAAGAAATCCAAACACCAAGAATTGATGACAGCGAAAGTAAGCCAAGTTCAAATTTGGAGGCTGCTGAAATCCATAATGAAATGTGTGGAGGAGAAAATGTAGATACAAATATAGCACAAGAAAATTATGCTAATTTAAATAGCAAAGAAAGTGATGTAGATCCCAAGCAGTCACCAGGTTCAGATTCAGAAGTGGCTGAAATTGACATGGATGACAAAGCAAGCACAGATGCTGCAATTAGGGGGAGTGATCAGCTCTTAGAAGCAGTTAACATTCCTCCACACATGGTGCTATGCTTGCTACTTTGTGCAGGTACAGTTTTTATTGCAGGTGTAACTTTCAAATGGTCAAGGAAAGTTAAAAGCAGAAGCAAAAAGATTACTAGCTCTGTGAAGCAACCTAAGATTGGATCTGAGAACAAGCAGATTTCACCTGATAAGCCATCTCTGCGGAATGGACCCGTAGAATTGGACGTGGTTGGAGAATCATGCCCTTCAGAAATGAGCAGCTTTCAGAAGAGCTCACCTGACAACATCGAAAAAACAGTGAATCAATCGAAAGAAGCTATTAGTGTGGAGAAAAAGACAAGGAATAACCACAGGAGAGAGTCTCTGGCTTCTTCATCAGACTACTCCATGGGTTCACCTTCCTATGGAAGCCTAACAGTGTACGAGAAAATTTTAAAGGTGAGTACTGGTTGTCTTTCCTGTTGTTAATTGAATATGTTTTCATGCTTGCAACCAAGATTATTATTATCATGCTTTCTATACCTTTTTCACAATTATATTACAGCATCCATATTCAACTCTGCAACAGTCAATAATTCGCATTCCTTTTCTTAATTGTTGTTTTAACTGTTATCACTGCTAATCAATCACATGTGAATTGCTTCTCACCTGTTTTTCATGGTGTTGTTTTTATAGGGACGCGGCGAAGAGGAGATAGTTACTCCGGTTAGGCGTTCAAGTAGGATTAGGAGCCTTGCCACTTCTCCAGTATAAGCTGTTTCTGCTGGCTTCTCCTTTACTTACGACCTGACTCCGCATAACTTTACATGTGTGCAGTATGAATGTATCTGTTACTATAATCAGAAGTGTCTTGTCTTCTGAATCTGCTAATTTCCATTATTGACTTTGTAGCTTTAGAATTACTTTTTCTGATGCCCTGCAATTTAAACAATTATTTCAAAAATAGTGTATTTTTTTGGGGGAGGTTTTTATTTATTTTACATTGTATTTAGCACAACCGTAATTATAGACTTCATTTGTTGTTGGGGGTCAGAAAACATTAATAACACATGCTACTGGGCGCTAGAGTATGCAGCTGAAACAAATGCTCTACACCCTCCTCAAAAGTATGCTCCATGGGGAGTTGTGCATAGAGAATCATTCTGTCAATGCTTTAATTTTTTGCAAAGCAACACATCTAATTAACCAATAATACATGACAATTGGTGTATCAAAGTTGGCTTATGAACCAATCTTTTTTGGAATTCTGCTAGATGAAAAATCACAATGCTTGTTATAAATCTGTTTGCATTCAAATCCCCTATATTTTTTTTCTCCAAGATAGTAATCGTTCAATTTATTTAGTCATGTAGATCGTGGATTCGCGATTAGTTTGCAAGCAAAAAGCCCTCTAATAAATTTATAACAAAACTACTTGACATATATATATTCACTGTATGGTAGCAGATATGTTGGAGAAATTGGTGAGTACGGTGTCTAAAAGAAAAAATAATGTAACATTTAATTAAAAATAAATGAATATAAAAAATAATGTAAATGATATGATAGTTGTTGAGTGTTCACCAAAATAAAAACATTTTATATGACCATCAATCAATATCACCCTCAGACAACAACAACTCATATTAGAAGTTTTCTTTATATATTGTGACATAGAAAAATAGGTTATATAACAATAGTTAGTAAAATAAATTGATTTGGACACATTTCTTATACATGAAGTCTCACTAGATCTGATGCAGTGTGAGAGGTGTGGTGGAGAGAGGTACTTAGTTAAATAATGAGTTAAAGATAAATTAGTAAATTAGTTAACCAACACAATACCATATATTGCTATTTCATATAAAGGCAGCACAACCTAATAATATAACTTAAAATTTGATTCAATAATAGTATTATGTGTTAAGATCAATACCATAATTGCGATGTAGAATTTCAATGATTTAGAATCAGTATGAAACTGGTTGATGTAGAAACTTAAATCTAACCATACATTTCAATTTCTAAACTATTGAAATTTCTACGCTGCTATTATGGAGAAAAGTTACATTTCAGTGGTCAATTGAAACAACCAGAAATTATATAATACGGACAACTAAAGGTATCCACAACATTGTCACTTCTAAACAATATCGTGGTTAAGTCTATTTAAGGTATCCACAACATTGGTTTGTGATAATCTAGTAAAGGGTTAATACTTTCTCATTTTTTCATCAAGAGTCTTTGCAACTTTCTAATACTTTCCTATTGTTACACAGCACAATGTGAATAATTAATACTACACCAGAGTAACTTAGACCTAACCTAATACCATTGTCCCTAAACCATAAAATGTTTTCAGAAATTAAATAAATAGGATAGCGAATACTTTAAAGATGTGTTAAGGTTGTCTACAACAGACCCACAATGAGTCTAAAAAACAAAGAAGCAATTGACACTGTCCAACATCTAAATACTTGTTTTCCAAATATATATCTCAACACAACCTAAGAATATAATTTAAAATTTGATCCAACCATAGTATTATATCTTAAGATCAATACCATAATAGATATGTAAAATTTTAATAATTTAGAAACGGTATGAAACTAGTTGAAGTACAAATTTAAAAACATACATTTCATTTTTTAAACTATTGAAATTTTTAAGCCACTATTATAGAGAAAAGTTACATTTTAATGTTGCATTGATACAGGAGAAAAGAGAAAAAAGAAAAACGTTAGTCTCTATTATGGTATAGATACCTATATACATACCAAATGCATTTTGATTTAATTACTCAAATTATATATAAGAACGACAAAACAATAGGAATATTGGAATTTTGTAACAAATTCATATTAAACAATTTGTCTCAATTTCTCAATTCTTTAACGAAATTCTAGCCAACAAATTGGAAGTTACTGTATCTTTGTCAATTTATTAAATATTTTATCTATAATACACCATCTAATTTATTAAGTTTTTTAAACATATAATATGAAATAATATTTTAATAACATGTACCTAGTGAAAATATTGATCAATCTTAAAGTAGAAATGAAAATATTGATCAATCTACTTTAAGATTGATCAAAATTTTCACTAAATGCATGTTATTAAAATATTATTTCATATTATATGTTTAAAAAACTTGTATTATAGATAAAATATTTAATAAATTGACAAAGATACAGTAACTTTTAAATCCACCTCGATACCTATATACATACCAAATTCATTTTGATTCATTTACACAAAACACATATAAGAAGGACAAAACAAAAGTTACTAATTGAGCTAGTAGCTGAATTGGTAGTGGGATCTGTGTGGAGTCGCCAAGGTACCGGGTACAGAGGGGTTTCATTTCATATAAGCCAAATTTTAGAGGGAGTAACCATGGGTTCACCTTCTTATTGAAGCCTAACAGTGTATTGAATATGTTTTCATGCTTGCAACCAAGGGACGCGGCGAAGAGGAGATAGTTACTCCGGTTAGGCGTTCGAGTAGGATTAGGAGCCTTGCCACTTCTCCAGTATAAGCTGTTTTTGCTGGCTTCTCCTTTACTTTACAACCTGACTCGCATAACTTTGCATGTGTGCAGTGTGAATGTATCTGTTACTATAATCACAAGTGTCTGCTAATTTCCATTATTGACTTTGTAGCTTTAGAATTACTTTTGCTCAATCATCTTGCCCTGCAATTTAAACAATTATTTCAAAAATATTGTGCACATGTGAAGAACTGTGATAAAAAACAAACAGTTCAAGTATACAAGTAGTAATCGTTCAATTTATTTAGTCAGAATTCGCGATTAATTTGCAAGCAAAGCCCTCTAATAAATTTATAACAAAACTACATGACATAGTAGTTTTGATTTTACAAACACACAAATATTACTTATATATATATATATCATACTGAGCAAAGGGAGTAATAAATGAAACTAAAAGATATATGTCATACTGAGCAAAGGGAATAATAATAAATGAAACTAACCGGATCACAGTCATTCTTGACATTCTTGATAACAAATACAACATAACAATTTTGAAATATGAGGTTCACTGTACCTGACCAAAGCCAACATTTACAAATGCATTGACAAAAGTATCGGCAAGGTTCCGTTTAGCTGAATCAACACTTGCTCCAGTACTTGTGTGGCCATTAAGCAAGTGTTCCTAGATAAATCAATCAGAGTAAAACAGAAGGCTCAAAGCAAATCAACAAAACTACACACTAGAGACAGAAACATAGCATAGCTAAAAAACATGGAACATGAGCACAATCATAGACTGAAATTTCAGACTTCATGCCGTAGTACACATACTGTCTTAGATAAATATAAATAAACCTTACCAGAATGACCAATTTTAATTAGGCTTTGTTTTGCATTATTTAAATATAAATAAAAATAGTTATGGAAAGTAAAATAAGAAAATAATAATGTAATTAATTATAATAGAAGTACTAGACTTCTCTAATATAGAGAAAACCTGAATTTAAGTATATATTAAAATGAATATTTTTATTTAGTATTTAACACATTTCAAACAAAATTACTTTTTAAAAGAAAAATATAAAAAGTCATATTCATGGAACCATTTTAAAAAGATAAATTTTTAAATTACTTTTGTATATTTTGATCTCATTGTCCCTCGTATTTTCTTTTTATCTTTTCATTGTTCTTCATTATGTATCTCTAGTTTTAGGAGTCATTTAATTTTTTTCATAAAGTTTCTACCTTTTATAATTTTCAGCCTCAAATTGATTATCTATATATTTACTAGTGGTTTTTGTATTATTCTGTTTTTAGGTTTTCTATAATTAGTTTTCTTGAGTGCATTTTATCATTAGTTTTAATTTTGAGATTTTTAATCATCATCATATTTTTATTATAAAGAAATTAAGGTTAAAGAGAAAAATATTAAGATTGTATTTAGGTGGGATGACAAAATTTAAGTTATAAGAATTTTATTTTTTAAATAATAAAATTAAAAAGTTGATAAATATAATTATAAGATGATTAGTGTTAGGTTTGGATGAATAAACATTAGGATCAGTGATCTACAATACATAAATTAAAATTAAAGTGTTAAAAGAGATTTGAAATTAGAATGTCAAAATTAAGGTGACTCTTAAGTTTTAGGAAAAATATATTATTGATCTCCCATAAATTTGGATCCCCTCCAAAATATTAAATGATTTTTGTGGTTTTTTTCACTTCTTTCTTTTGCTTTCATAATTGGAATTCCAACTCTTTTGCATCACATTTTGTCTTTCTTTTGGTCTCATAAATGGAATTCCAACTCTCACATCACATTACAGAAACCAATTCCTGTTTAAAAAAAATGTAAATAATTCATGCTGTTGTAACGTGGGATATTGATGTTTCATGGTTAAAAAGCAAACGGCGTTGTACCAAAATAAAAAAATAAAAAAAAAAAAGAGAGAGAAAAAGCAAATGGTGCAAATTGAAAACAATAACGAGATTTTGTGTGTCACTTTCTTAGCTGTTTTGCGAAGAAACAAAAAGATAGTAGGACCCACCAATTTTTAATTAATAATTCACATTTCTGTGACGTTCCAAACGGAATAAATTGTCATTTTTCGTCTCTAACTCTTGACCAAAATACACAAACAGAATATATAGCAAACTGTCTATATCCAAAAAAAATGCAACCAACTTCCTATATTCGACACTGCTACTAGTTTGGAGCAGCCACTACAAAATATTATATATGTTGCTACACTTATCTTGATCATCAAACCACGAGCAAGAGTCTTGCATTCGATGCATTGTGAGATACATTCAAATTAACTTCTTATATGATATCATTTTTTTATTTAATGAAAAATGAAGAAAAAAAAAGAAATAGTGAAAATTAAGAGAGATTCAGAAAATTTGGATTTAGATCATCAAAGTTACACTTAAAAAAAATGCACATTAATTGCTTAACGTTGCAGTTAACTTGAATAGTATATTTATCTTCAATGATTTGTTCTACTGTTAAAAAGATAATTATTGAATTTGCATGTTACAAGTTTAATTTATGTTAATACCGTCGAATATTAGTATATCCAATATCACCTCCCCTAAATTTTATTTAAAAATTAATAATAATAAGGTATTTCGTTCTTCTAATTTTCAATTCTTTCTGACTCTTAAACGAAACAAACCACTTCACATGAGTGGGATCCATGATTCAACCCAAAGTCCCTTTAGTAATAACATTGGTTATTAAATACTTAAATACCAAACCGACATTATTATTAATTAACACAAATTAAAAGTAGTAGTAGTAACAAACACCTTTCTGAAATGAAATAACCGTTTAACGCATAAAACAAAAATTATTTATGAGAGTTGAGTTGAAATGAAAACATTTTTGAACCAACCAAACATTGAACAGGTTTAAGGCGAGACAAAAAAAAACTGAAGTGAAGGTAGAGAAAATAGAAATGTAAACCGTGATTGAACAATTCAGTAACTGTTACCGTTATTTGTTATAAATATTGTTCTTCCCAATTTCCTTTGTGGCGTTTTGGAGAGTGCTTTTCTCTTGTCTTCTCCCAAACCCAAACATAGGTGGAGGTACTGTACAAGCTTTTAAACTTTGCTTTTCAATTATCTTTTTCTTTTTCTCACTGTTGTTTCTATTTTGTGGGTTTTGTTTATAGTGAGGAGAGCAAGAACAATGTCATTGAAAATCAAGGTTGGAGGTGTTGAATTGGGAGCAAGGACTGTCATTCACAGGAAATGGGTTCTTTTGCTTTGTTTGGCAAGCTTCTGTGCTGGAATGTTCTTCACTAATAGGTACTTTTGCTTATGGGTTTCTCTATTTCACCATCAAGTTTTGATTTTTATTTTTTTTCAGTTACGATCTTAGTCAGTAATTGAGTTTTGTGGCTGCATTGGGGGTTAAGCTATGTGATACAACATTTTGTTAACTGATTTTAAAGCTAACTGTTCTCCACATTAAATTTTATTTTTTGATTTAGAGAAACTTGTTTGAATTTAGCACAATTATTATTATTATTATTATTATTTTTAATTTTGAATAGAAATTTGTGTCATTGGTTTTGAACTGCATTGCCATGAATTATATTGCTTGTGCATTAAACTTCTTGCATACCTTATTCTTTTTACTGTTTGTTTGTCTCTTTGTTGTATACTATCTAGATAAATGATATTAGAATTGTTTGTTAAAAATGAATAAAGAGGGATTTTTGCTCTCCTCCAAACTGTTGAACCAAATAAGAAATATTAGTAACAATACTCGCCCTCCAATTCGTTCCAAATAAATACTGTGTTAATGTCAAACGCTACTTGGACTTATTACAGGCTGTTGTTTGGATTAATTTATTTGAGTTTATCTATTGACATAACTCATAAGCACTTGTGAGATTGTTTGAGAGATATGGAAACAGCGTACAGCTTATTCGTAAGTTGTTTTCAGCTAATTTACATAAGCTCTCAAGTATAACTTATGAAAACAATTTACCATTTATATGAAAACAATTTGACTTTATTTTATCTTTTATTATAGAAATAGCTTATACATAAGTATTTATACGATAAACGTTTATGCTATAAGCGCTTAATTTTTATCTCATCCACTTCACACCCTTCAATTCTATGTCATTGCTTCATTGAAGGAAGAGATGGATATCTATATTTTTTTATCTAACATGAACTTTTGTTCATATGCCTTGATTTTGGTCCTACAAGTTTGAAAAAAATATTCACTTATAAAGCTAGGTTTCTGCATCAAATGTTGATTTATATCTGCTATTATAATCTGAAACCTTAAACTAGTTTGCCCCCCTGATTTATTCTCTTTTACTAGTTATTACATTGATATCTCAAGGGAGCTCAAATTTATAACATGTGTAATACTAACCCCAAATTCTGCATCAGGATGTGGTTGATGTCTGAATATAAAGAAATTTCAAGGAACTCTAGAGAAATTGAACGAATAAAATTAAACTCCGACGGTTGTAATCTAAACTTAGTAAGTGTATTAGTCACACTTCTATTCATGATAACTTTTGCCATGATTCTACCAAACATTTTTAATAAATTTTTTACTCTGGTGGCTTTTGAAAATTATGTTTCTTCGCTGTTTAAATCTCAGGCGTATAACTATTAATATTTTGTTATTTACAAATGTTGTCATGATGTTTTCTTCTTTATGTTTCTGCCTTTTGTTCAAAGGTTGTAAAGCCTAGCTCCAATTATAGTAAAGTGGAAGTTTCAAATACCCAGAATGTTATCAAGTAAGTCAAACCAATGCTTATTTGCACTGAATATACTTATGCATATCATATAACTTTAAATCTAAACCAATTATTATACATAAACTGCAGGAAATCGAGTAAGACTATCTGCGTTGGAGCTGAATCTTAAATTTGCTTTGATAGCCCTTGCATGTATTTATTGTCAATGGTTCTCCTGTATCAGGAAACACAGAGATAGTTGACTCAACTCCAAGGAAAAAATGTTTCATGGTTATAGGGATCAATACAGCTTTTAGTAGCAGGAAACGAAGAGATTCTGTTCGAGAAACTTGGATGCCACAAGGTGATTTAGTGATACCTCAGCGTTTTCTAGTTTTTCCTCTCTTAAAAGTCTCTTATAACTTCATTTTTTTGATTCTGTGTACCTAATGCATCTGATCCATGGTTTCAAATGAAACTCTTATCAGTGGAGGATAGAAAGAAGTTGGAGGAAGAAAAGGGCATAATCATACGTTTCGTTATAGGTCACAGGTCAGATTCAATGTCTCCTGATATTCACTGTCTTTTTCAGCATACTTACGTATTTATGATTATTCTGTTGAATATCTTTTGCTTATTAAAACTTTGTTTTGTGTGGCCTTACCATCAAGTTATATCAAGCTGATAACTGTGATTCTCTCATTCTTCTGTGAAATGTGTTTATGTGACGATTCAATGAGATTGCTTTGAATTGTGTTGATTGGTAGTTTTAGTATACATACTTTTTTCGTAACATTCTTTTTATTTGGATGAACTTTAAATTAGTTAACTTTTTTGTTACAGTTCTACATCAGGTGGCATTCTTGACAAAGCTATTGAAGCAGAGGAGAAGCTTCATGATGACTTTTTGAGGCTGGTGATCTTTCTCTCCTGTTATTTTTCACTTAAAACTAAATGTATAATCCTATATACTGTGTATTTTGTACTTTTTTTTTATGAAACAAAATGCATCGATGTTTATACAGAACCACGTCGAGGGATACCTTGAACTATCAGCTAAGACTAAAACCTACTTTTCAACTGCTGTTGCCCTGTGGGATGCCGAATTTTATGTCAAAGTTGATGATGATGTTCATGTGAATTTAGGTACGTAGAAAAATTCTTCAATTTTTACATTTAATTATGATAAGTATTAGTGTTTACTTACTGCTTATATGTGTTCAGGAAATTAGTTTTACATGGCTTTATAAAAGAAAAAACGAATTAGATAAATTTATTACAGATGTTCTATAAAAATTATATGTTACATATGAATGTATGATAACTGAATGATTGATACTTATTCTAAAAATGATTGTCATTATTCTTATTGAACTTCTACTCTGTATTGTAACTTTATGAAAAGCTTTCCATGAGTTTATTTTTTAAAATTTTGAGTAAACTTAGACAAGGACATTTCATTTATGTATATTGTTTTATTAGTAAATGTTTCTCAAAGTGTTTTTAAAATATGTATATAAGATAAATTATCTAAGGGTGTTGTGTAACAAGCTTAATTATTTAGCTAATCAACCATAATTGATGATCAATATAAATATCCATCATTTCCTCATTGTGCTGTTTATTTAAATCTCAGCAACACTTGGATTGACTCTGACTATGCATCGTCTGAAACCTCGAGTGTATATTGGGTGCATGAAATCTGGTCCTGTCCTTGCTCAGAAGTAAGAAAAGCTGAATTGTATTTTCCAGTAAGTTTAAATCTATTTCCTAGTGTAACTGTCTTGCAACAGGGGAGTGAAATACCATGAACCAGAATACTGGAAGTTTGGTGAGGTTGGAAACAAGTACTTTCGCCATGCTACCGGACAGTTATATGCCATTTCACAAGATTTGGCAACTTACATATCAATAAATCAGTAAGTTTTGTTTTCGCTGGGGAAGGAGTAATTATTATTAATTAAAAAGACATTAATAATCCTTTTCCAACTGTATCCATGAAAATTTGAACTTTATACCTTAAGATTATAAGGTCAACAAGCTCTTATTGAGCTAACACAATTGAACAAGGAATATTAGAAAATATCTTATACGCAAAATACATCCCGCGGTCCTTTAAGTTACACGAAAATAAGGTATTAGTACTTTATTTATTTATTTATTTTTGTAACAAGTTAGTCCTTTATGTTTCTTTTAGTGCCAAGTTCTTCCTTTATATTTGTAAATGTTTACTCCAATAATCCTAATTTCAAATCAGCAAAATTGAAATCCAAAATTCTCCTAATTTTTTAATAAACTTGTGTAATTCTTAAAGGGCTTTGATTGCAATAATCATAAGATTATAAGCCCTCAATCAAATTTTAGAAAAACAATTAAACAAGAGAGAATTCAAGTTCTTGAAATTAAATGCAAAACTCTCTCAATCTATATCATGAAATCATATGAAAATTTATTATGTTGTTTTTTATATGATTGATAACAAAACTCATATTACCATTTTAAAAATCTCTAATTAAAAATGATTGAAATGAGGTTAGGACTAAAAGTAGTTCAACATTATAACTTTTATAAACATAAATGACTAACTTGATAAAAAAAATTAAATGATCAATTTGATATTTTCATGTAATTTAAAAGGAATACACGATGTATTTTGCTTATCTTATAATATCTTTTATATTAATAGTATCTTGAGTTATTTCCTAGGATCAATTTATAATCATAAATATCTTAGAATATCTCTAATTATTATTATGATTTGTTACTTATTTAGGATTGAGTTTATGTATCTCTATAAATACAGATTAATATTGAGTCTTTTGTATCAAGTCAGAGTAAAGCTATTATCAATAGTATTCAAACTCTTATTATTTTCTCTCCTCCTTTTCTCTAAAATCCCACAACTTCAACAAATACTTTTTTGACTAATTTGGCACAAGTTGTTATTTGATAGATTGATAACGGTTTGATTTAATAATGTCAGGGATGTGCTGCATAAATATGCCAATGAAGATGTTTCATTGGGATCATGGTTCATTGGTTTAGATGTGGAACATGTTGATGATAGGAGAATGTGTTGTGGCACACCCCCTGGTATGTTGTTTTGATTCTCATCACAATATATTAAAAGAAAAATCATGTTAAATTAGTCATTTTTTCATATTTAAAACATCATAACATATATGTTGAAATTTGAATTAATTATTGACCAACTTTGGAGTTTTATTTAATACTAGTAGTGTTGTCCTTGTGCAGATTGTGAGTGGAAGGCTCAGGCTGGTAATATATGTGCTGCTTCATTTGATTGGAAATGCAGCGGGATTTGCCGGTCTGTTGAGAGGATGCAGGACGTTCACCTGCGTTGTGGAGAGGACGAAAATGCATTGTGGAGTTAAACGTTCCGATAGGTCGCAACTTAACAAGCACAAGAACACAAACCCTGAAAGAGTTAACATATGAAAGGCGCATGCTATGTAAACAAGTAGTAGAAGACTTGGTGCCTGTGAGCCCTTCTTTTTCAAAACTGAGGAGAATGAGAAAACCACACTTCGGTTGACGAGATTGAACATGTAGAAGAGTACAGTCGCAACTTGCAACCAACCCATTCTTTTGTTAATTGACCGAAGGGCTTTCTATTCGAGTTCTCTGCCATGTCTAAAGTTTCATAATAATTAGTTAGATAGTTATCATTATGTTCAACTTTTTATTTTGATTTAACATATGTACAACTTTTTTGTCTTTCCCTTTAAATTTTAATATAATTTTAGTTGTTTCTCATGATTGTGTAAAATATCAGATTTGACAGACATAAACCAGAAGTTTGGAACTTGTAGAGAAATAATTTGAGAGATTAAAAATTGAAGAAGGAAAATTTATTTGTTTCATAATTGATAATGCTTATTTACTGGCTTACAAGTTACAAACCATCTGAAATTTACCAAAAAGATTCAACTACTAAGATTTTATTGGGATTATTACAAAGGTCACCTAAAACAGAAAAATGAGAAACAGAAAATGTAACAACAGCTAAGACTCCTCCTTGATATTTGCTTTGGACATTGCAGCAAGCTTTAGCTTTCTTGATTTAGGAAGTGCTTTAGTCATTGTGTCAACAAATTGCACTTTAGTTGATCAATGATGCACCTTTTTGGAAAGGATTTTGAGAAATATAGGATGGATTTAACTTATATACAATCCCAATATAATATTTTTTATATTGTTAATCAATAACAATAATCAAAATTATTTCTAAAATCATTCTCATGAATGGTCGTAAGACTGAAACTTTTTATATCCCCACTGTATAACAGTTAAATTCGTAAAAGATTTGTTGTCACAATATATATATATATATATAAAGATGCTAATGGATATATATGTAAAAAAAACTTACATCTATAATGCTTACCAGTAAAATCCTATTAATTAGTATATAAGGAGAAATTGAATGTCGCCATTTACTTAAAAAAAAGTAATTGAATATGAACAAATTCATAAAAAAAACACAAATTCTACAAATGGTCAATTAAGCAAAACAAAAGATAATAACAATAATAATTCGTAAAATTAATCTTATAACTATCTAAACCCTAAACCCTAACTACCTAAAGTCTAGATTATTATTTTTAAATGAAATTTCAAATTTACAAGTATGATGTTCAATATGACAATTTCAGTTTTCAGTAATTATAAATTTTTCAGTAATTTTCAATTGAGATATGAGTTAAAAGACACAGTCTATCCTTAGGAAATATTTCCAAAATTAATGCAAATATATTTGTCTGGAAAGTGCTTTAATTAAACATAAAAGCAAGAAAAAAAAAAGATGGGACATTTTCAGCTAAGAACCTTTAAATACAAGCGAAGTGGCATAAAAGAAAGACTTATATATATGGGCCTCTTGATCCACCTTAATGAATTAAGTTCCCTACCACCTTCATAAATAATAAAAAGATGGTACAACAAATTTCCTACCTACCATACCAATTCATTAGTTGTGTGATCCCACACCTGTAGAAGAAATTGATCATCACTCTTTGCTGGATGAAGATCAAATCTGCAAAATAAAAGAATCAAATAAATGGTAATCAATCTCATTCATGTACAATTAAATTACAAAAACACTTTGAAAAAATTACCTTTGTTGCGGATTTTGCTAGAGGAGAAAGAAACTCTGATTGTCTTTCCTTAGATCAATCAACACGTGATATTGGCACGGCTCAATCAAATAACACAGAGCCTTTTTGGATTACAAAAGCATTGTCTTCTGATTGAACCGCACCAATATCTCATATCAAGTTCTCAATCTCAACTATATATAAACCTTCATGTTCCTCCACTTTTTGAAGAAGTTGACAATAAAAATAATTTGTTATTAATCAATGTGAGTCTATAATAGTATGCAACAAGAATAGCTTACCAATGTGGTTTGTATAATATAAGTAACTCAACTTCAATTAATCCATCACCATAAAAAACATAGTACATAGAAATAAGAACCAAGAAAAGCATAACAAGAGTGGTGAAGGAGTAACTATGTGGTGTGAAATGAGATTCTTAAAATTTAATAGGAAGAGGGAGAAACAGAGAAATGCAGAGTCTTAAATTTTGTGGCAATGCATTTAATTAAATATACCAACGGCCCTGCAAAGAATAGGAAGTGGGCAGGACACATTAAATTTTGAGCATGGTGACAATAGGAGAAAGGCATATTTTGAATTATCATCACTAAGAAAGGAAGTGAGTGTATATTTATTATGATTTATGAGTTGAGATGGAAGGTTAAGTTGGTCTGCTGCCACTGCCAACCACACTTGAAATTTAGATTCAAATATAAGAAAATGGCTTTTGGAAAGTAGTAAGTGAGTGGTTGGTAAGTAATTGTAAATACAATAATGATATGCATATATCTTATATTTTTCAACTTCATATAATTAAGATTGTCTAATTTATTACATTACTCTATTTTATCTCTATTTTTCTTAAAATATATACATCTCATTAAATTTAAACCAAACATTTTCTTTCTAAATATGGTTATGATTTGATTGTCTCGGTCTCATCTCACGTTTTTTTTTTTAATTTAAACATGTTTTATTTTAGGAAAAAATTAACTACTATCTAAAAACATATATTAAAAAATTATATATAAAATTACTTAATTTTTTTTTTAAATTTAAAAATTATACTTTTTGAGATAAAATTTCTATTTTTAATTTTTAAATTAATATATGTTACTAAGACACTTGTTTACACTAACAGAACTATAATATTATCTGCAAAAATTTGAATTCATTCATGCCATAAGTATTTTGGACATTTGATCTTAATTTATTCCTACCTCTAATTATAGAAAAAGGATTCTTTTACTTATTCGTCTTGAATTGAAAAAAGTAACTAAAATCTTACTGTGAAATATTTTGTCAATAGAAATGGAAATGTTAACATGCAATTAGATAGACATATACATTATGATAAAGTGTTAGTGAAGAATTGAATACTACTTTGATGTTAAATATAAATCAAAATAAAATGAACAAAGTTAATATATTTAATTTAAAATTAAAGTAAATATATTAAAATTGAATGTAGTGTATATAGATGGAGTTTTAATTAATAGTGATGTGGATAATTGATAAAGTTGAGTTTCCCTTTCCGTGACATAAGTAGAAGAATAGGGTAGCACCATTGAATGTGTTAATTAGTAGCAGCATGCATGTCTGGGACCCTGTTTCCGTGAGGAATGCCCATAACTAAGGGAGAGATTTGTTTGCACACGTTTTCGAACTTTCTCAAAACCTTTTACTTTATTCAACATGTTGTCACTTAGTACATGTAACCTATTTTTGTTATCTTAATTAACAACCAATGCTCTTTTTCTTTTATCCGGAAATAAAGCTCTCTAATTCACTTTTTGACAACAAGTGCATGCTAGTAATTAGGTAAAAACTTTTTCCAAATTCCGAACGAGAAAACACATTTATTTGTGAGATAAATTTATGATAGCCCTTTACTGTGGCAAAGTTAATTAGCACAAAAGTAACCAAACCCTTTCTCTAGCCAGGTTGACCCAAGGGATCCTACCCCAAATTAAGGACCAGTACTTAATGGGGAGCCAAGATGTGTCCCTATCTTCATGTGAAACATTGTCTTTTTTTTTTCACCTTCTTTTACACTACAAAACAACCTCAATTCAACAATGTCTGATTATATAATAACGTGAAAATCTCACCATTAAATTAATTTGAAGCAGTTTCATACTCTATCAAATAAGGAATCTTCAGACAATGTTCTGAGGTGCAATAAAGTTCTCAACTTGGTCAATGAATACCAACAATAGACATAAGCATCCTCTGAGTAATAAAAACCTTAATAGTAATATATATAGTGATGAATGTTATATATATATAATTAATTATCTTTTAAAAAAAATAGTGGGGTTGGTGGTAGTAAATGAGCAAAGACAGAGAAGATTAAATATTGTTGGTACTTGTGGCAGCATAGTATAACAACATATTAATAATGCAGGTCTTTAGTATGCAGAGCCTAGACCTCTGTTCCTTCGAGGAAGTTGTTGTTCAAGGTTGAAAGGTCTTCTTCAGTCTTCACGATTAGGATATGTTTGAAGGAGTAGAATAACAGTTTTCCATAAAGAAGGTTAATTAGGTGTGTAATTCACTCGTTGTGGTCCTTACTTGTACGATCTCACTCATCACTCATACTCTCTCTCAAAACCAACAATAATTACTTTATTTATTCATTTCAAACTACCCCATTTATTCAGTTTTTTTTTTTAAGCTCTCAATCTTAATATAGAGAGAGGAGAAGGAGAGGATCCATTCACACCTCACTTCTAAACTAGTTATTTATTGTATATCATGTCACCTTTGATACTTTCACTATCAAAGGAATATCATTTCACATTTGATAATTATTTATTGTATATATATGTATTACAAAACTTCTCATTGAATTAAAACTTATTATGTTTATAAAATTTATATTAATCTTAAATATTTTGATATATCATTGATATACTATAAAATTAATGTCTTATAATTTTTTTTATTAAATTAATTAATTTGATGTATTTCATTTATATATAAAATAATTTTAGATTAATATCAAAATTATAGACATAATATTTGTGATAATAATTTTTAATCTACCAGTAAATTTTATAGTAAATATATACAATTAAAAATTATTAAATATATTTGAAATGTCTAATTTAAAAGACAAATTTTTAAATTATTAAATTAAATTTCATATTTTGAATTTACAATTGTATATAAGTTTCATTTAAAAAAATATTATAGAAATATAGCATAAAGATTAATGCATGTACACATTTCAGGAACAAATGAAAAAATAATTTATCATTTATAATAACAAATTTATTATTGTAGAA